>PVHY01012164.1:0-20381 GCA_004024945.1 Uropsilus gracilis
GGGCATAGTTCTAGAAAAAGAAAAGACCAGCGAGCCAAACCAACCAACAAGAGGAGTTGGAATGACCAGAGGGGGGGAAGGGGGAAAGAGGGGTGGGGAGATAAGGGGTCATTACAACTATGAAAACATGACTGATATTGTACGATAATTACAAAAGAATTAACTTTAGATGACATGAGGGATTCTGAAGAAAACAAGTTAAGGAGATGGATTGTTTAGTGTTGAGGGTTGTTTTACTTAGGGGGAGGGAGTTGTCTTTCTGAGGCAGTGATTTTCGGGAATGAAGTGAGATTGGGAGGAAGAGTATTGGCAACAGGAAGTACAAAGGGAATTTTGCTGTAATCCTAGCAAAGATTAGTAGAGCGGTTGGAGATTGTTGAGTGAAAAGAGAATAGTTGGAGAGTTGGAGAGTTACCCTGACCCTATGTTGGTCAGGGTAAGAATTTGATGTAATCATAGACATAGTTTGGAAGCCACTGGAGAGGTTGGAGCATGGACTGATACAATTGGATTTAGGTTTTGTGGCTACCCTTTGTCATGAGGGGAATGGATATTAGAAGGGCAAGACTGACTACAAGCTGGGAATCCAGTGAAGAGGTTATCACATTAGCCCAAGTGGGGAATGTTGGTGTCTTGAGCTATGTGGTATGGTAAAGGTGTGGCAGTAAAGAGGGATTTGAAACAGAGTTTGACAGTAGAGCCAATGGTACACACTGAGTTGTGCTGTATGTTGTAGATGAACCCTCGGTTTCGGACTCAGTGACTCATTTATAAACAAGGAAGCATGTGGTAGATAAGTATGTGGGGCAAGGGTTAGAGAGAGTGTGTAGTCAGAGAAAAGAGGAGAGAGGAGAGAGAGAGAGACTGGCAAGAAGAGGAGGATCTCCTAGCAAGCAAGAAAAACCAAGAGAGTGTGATGTCCTGGAGGCTAGGATGACCAGAAACAGTCAGTGTGAAACAGATGACCAGAAGCAATCAATGTGAAAGTGCAAACAAACAAACAAACAGAAAAAGGCAATTTGCTGACAACAAATGTAGGTAAAGAGATAAAGAAGTTCTATTCTGATTGCCACTTTTCTTTGAAAAACAAGTTAGAAACAGAAATGCAGAAGCTAAGTCATAAATCTTTATCTTAAAGAAAAAAAAAAGAAACAGATCTATAGCTGAGCATAAAAGGATTGCAGAATCATTATTTCAGAGGGCAGGAAAGTAGGGAAACGGTAGGATTGCTGGGTAGTGCCAAGATCTTACTTGTGAATCATCACTATAAACCAAAACCAGATTCACTAGCACAGTTATTAATCTTCAGCCATGCTTAAAACTCAGGGAAAGTCTCATTTTGGGTGGAGCTTGTTTTAATCATGCTTTGCAGTTTCACAAGTAAACTGGAGAGACAAGGACAAAAGAATCAAAAGTGTATGCAAAGGCAAGATTATGGTAATGCACAATTGGATCTAAACTGGCTAAGGTGGAATATGAAGGCATGACAAAGGTGATGGACAGTGAAAATGGACTGGTCAATGAAGTCAAGTCCAAAGGGTTGAAGGATAGTTGAACTGGGGCACCAGAGAGGGGACTGGAAAGGTGGCTAGTGAGTGGGATGCTTGGAAGCAGGAGACTGGAGTTGTACCATTACTGGGTTCTAAGGTTTGACTACTGAAGTGTGTGGTAGAGGAGTGGTAGAAGTGTGTGAAGAGTGTGTGGTAGAAGACTGCAAAGGACAAGATACAGAGCAGGTGGGAAATTGGGATTGTTGAGGTGGATGTCTTAGTCAACATGAGTGAAGAAGACATAATTAGCGTGGAGTTGTAAACATAAGCCTGATGAAGCCCATAGTGAAGTTGGTAGATGCTGGCAGATGCTTGCAACAACAAGGGCTAATGTATGGTAAGTCTGCCACAAATTTATTTCTCATACATATTTGGTCTTCACCCACAAGTTCTGGTTCATAGTTCCCTAAAGTCTTAGAATTTAAGTGTGGAGAATGATAAAGGTGTCTTTTATTATGTTAATAAGATCATTTGGGGGAGCATCTGAGGATGGGGACTGGTTGCCTAGAACACCAGCCTTGTGATTAGAAAGTTGGAACTTCCAATCCTGACCCCAGACCTTTAGAGAGGGGAAAGAAAAAAGGGGCAGGAAATTGAGTTCAATTACCAATTGTCAAGCCAGGCACGGTGACTCGTGCCTGTAAGCTTCAGCCTATGAAGTGGCTGGGGCTAGGGATTGTGGTTAGAGTCCCACTTGGGGCAACACAGCGAGACCTAGTCTCAAAAAATAGCTGGGTGTGGTGGCGGGCACCTGTAATCCTAGCTACCTGGGAACCTGAGGCTGGGGATTGCTTGAGTCCATGGTACCCCGGGCAACGTGAGCCTGCGGTTCCATGGGCAAAAATCGTGAGACCTAGTCTCAACAAAACAAAACAAAAAAATAAATAAAGCAAAAAAAAATCGTCAATGATTTAACCACTTATGCCGCCTATATAATGAAGCCTCCTTAAAAAACAAAGAGGATGGGATTTGAGAGCTTCCAGATTTGGTGAACTTGTGGAAATTTGGAAAGAAGGGTACATACAGAAAGGACATGAAAGCTCTGTGCCTTTTCCCCTAGTTGCATGTTATATAATGTATCTCTTTCACATGCTTGGCTATTTCTGAGTTATGTCCTTTTGTAATAAATCCTCACTTTAGTAAGAAAATGGGCTTCCTGAATTCTGTGAGCTCTAGCACATTAATCAAACCTGAAAAGGGGTTGTTGGAAACCTGTGATTTGTAAACAGTTGGTCAGAGCATAAACAATAATCTAGACTCACAACTAGCACAGGAAAGCATCGTGGAAACCTCTAACCTGTACCCTCTTGACTGATCACAGTAGCCTGGACTGCAGCTACCATCCAAAGTGGAGCATGGTCTTGAGAGATGAAGCCCTTAACCTGTGGAATCTGATGCTATCTTTCAGATACAGAACAGAACTGAATCCTCAGAATTCTCACTCTACTGGTATCCAAAAGTTACTTGTTGGTATGGGGACGCCTCCACACACATCCTTGCAGGAATTGGGAAGAAGCTAAAAAACTAAGCAAGCCCAATAGAGTTTGGATTTCAGTAGTTTCTCCATGACAAGGTTCTGGATGGGAATCTGCCCTGCCTCAAACCAGGTGTGTCTAAATCCACAACCCATGGTCTACCTCTCAACAATTGGTTAAATAAGCAAGGGTATAAAAAGAACTCAACATCATCTCCAACTAATAGGATGCAATCAATACTTACAGATCATTCTACTTAACAATAACACAAATTGCTCTCACTAGCACACACTTTTTGCAAGAACTCAAGGAAAATATATCAAGATACACTATATCTTGGGTTATAAAAGAATTTATGAACTCAACAAGTTTAAAAGAATTAAAATCATATAGAATGTGATCTCTAACCACAATTATCTCAGAAAAGAATTCAATAATAAGAGGAAAACAGTAGTTCTTTCTGTCCACTTGTCTTCTTTCCTTTTCGAAATAAATTTGTCCTTTTAAAATGTAAAAAAAGGAAAAAAAGAGAAAAAAGAGAGATCACAGGAAAAATCTCTCAGCACTTGGAAACTAAACAAACCTCATGACCTCACCAGCTTCTGGGAATAATTGGACCAGTAATGGTGACAATCTGTTGGCTGTTGTCCAAACCTGCTAGTCACCCATATGTCAGCGTTGTGTTTTGGGTGTACTTGGAGTTCTCTGTGCCTCCCAAAGCCATACTGTGTCCTTTGAGAAATGGGAGGAGCCCCTGCAGTATATGGCATTGTTTCCCAGGATCCGGGTGCTTTGTTCTTTGGTCTCAGTGGCTTTACACTGGCTCCTTTGTTTCTGCCTTATGGATCCTCTCTTGTGGGGTCAGACCTGAGTCTCTCAGGTTGCGTTGGGACTAGTACCCCATACAGACCCATACTGCCTTCCTCATCCCATACTTCTGTGCAAGTACCTACACACTACCTTCCTCCTTTGGCATGCAAAACACTTCAGGCAAATCAATTCCCCACCCATCAGGGCAGGCCCAGACTATCTTGGGTCTGGCTTGGTTCCAAGCTGGCACTATACTTCCTCCTTCATTTATATAAGGAAATATAAGGAGCTACCTGAAGTTCATAAATAAGTAAACAGCTATGCAACCTTCCATGAATTAGCCGGGCATGGTGGCATGTGCCTGTAGTTGAAGCACTGGGAGGCAAGAGGCTTGGGATCACTTGAATTTGCAGGTTCGAGACTACCCCAGGCAACATAGTGAGACCTGGTCTCAAAAAAACAGCCGGGCACTGTGGTGAGTGCCTGTAAGCCAAGCTATTTGGGAGGCTGAGACTGGGGATCACTTGCGTTTCATGGGATCGGGACTACCCTGGGCAAAATAGCGAGACCTAGTCTCAAAAAAAAAAAAAAAAAAAAAGAAATAATTGACATAATGACATAAAAATTTCTACCTCCTCATTAGCTGTAGGTTCTATCTGCTTCTCTTCAACATCAAAGCATTATCAATTCTTACTAATACTATTACCAAAATCATCTAGCTAATCTGTCCCTTAAATATTATGCTCTTAAGAAATTGCTTTCTAGCGGCCGGGCACGGTGGCTCGTGCCTGTAAGCTTCAGTCTATGAAGTGGCTGGGGCTAAGGATCCGGTTTGAGTCCCGCCTGGGGCCCGTAGCAAGACCTAGTTCCAAAAAAATTAGCTGGGCGTGGTGGTGTGTGCCTGTCATCCCAGCTACCTGGGAAGGTGAGGCTGGGGATTGCTTGAGTCCTTGGTACCCCGGGCAACGAGAGCCTGCGGTTTCATAAGCAAAAATAGCGAGACCTAGTCTCAAAAAAAAAAAAAGAAAAGAAATTGCTTTCTAAAATTCCTTTGGCAAATTCTGAGCAGCCATCATATGGTAGGTACTGAGCAAAGGCATAGTTCTAAACAAGACAAAGTCTTACTCATGGAATTTATATCTTAGTGTGTACTGGAGGAAGAGAGGTAGAACAAATAGGTAAAAGAGATAAAATAATTGTGCTAAGTGCTCAAACAAAATGAAAGAGTGATGTGATAGAGAATAATAGGGATAAAGAAGTTTCATTTCCTTCTAAATTCCAACCATATTGAACTTCATTTTTGAAACTGCTTTGCTTACTTTTTGCCCCAGGGCCTTTGCACATGCTATTACTATTCCCTCTGTTCTTCACATGGTTAACTTCAGGTCACTTCTTAGAGGTCACTTCTTCCAAGAAACTACCGTAAAGCTGTCTTAAATGCCTCTTTTGTGAGCTGGGCACAGTGGCACTTTCCTGTAAGCACCAGACTATGGAGCGCAGCTGGGACTGTGATCTTGGTTTGAAACCTGCCTGGGGGAACATAGTGAGACCTAGTCCCAAAAAATAGCTGGGCATAGGTGGCACGTGCCTGTAATCCCAGATACCTGGGAAACTGAGGCTGGGATTGCTTGAGTCTGTGGTACCCTGGGCAACATGAACCTGCGGTTCCACGGGCAAAAATAGCGAGAACTAGTCTCAAAGAAAAAGAAAAAGCCTCTTCTCTGTCTCTAAGTGTCTGTAATTCTTTCATCATCAGACCAATCATACTGTTCTGTAATTTTCCTATTACTTCTGTTTCTTTCAGGTCTCCCTCCAAATCAGTAATTTTCAGACATTTTTAACAACTATTGACTTACTACTAAGTAAAACCTCATAAATCTGCATTTTGAAACTGTAGACCAGGGGTCAGCAAACTTTCTGTTCAACGAGCCTGTTAGTAAATATCTTAGATTTTGCAGGTCATATGCTTTGTCATAAGCACAGTACTCCAACCTTGCAGTTTGTATCATGAAAGTAGCCACAGTCAACGCATACATGAATGGTTGCAGATTGATGAATTTCATAGCATTTTCACTTTGTGAAATATGATCATTGCTTTTATTTCTTAGCTTGCAGTTCATACAAAAACAGATGATTGGCTGGATTTGGCCAGAGACATCCATTTACTGACTCCTGCCATAAGTGTAAGCTTTATGGTGGCAGCGACCATTATCTGTCTTTTTCTCCTATTGCATCTGTAAGTATCTAGTACAAAGCTGTGTGTGCTTTGTAAATTAAATATTTATATTACAAAGTAGTGTGTGTTTGAGAAGACACAGCTGAGCAATACAGCTAAACAAAATGAACAAACAAATCCTTAGTAATTAGAGCATTTAGAAATAACCATGTCTTTCATAGTTTTACGTAATAGATGGCAGGATTTTAGGGAAAATTTATTTTCTGGCAAGGGGAGTGGTGAAAAGTTTGCTTTCTGCTCAATCCACTGGGAGCATAGCCTTCTTCTTTTAGAAACTAGGTCTCGCTATGTTGCCCAGGGTTGTCTCAAACCTGTGGACTCAAGTGATTCCTAGCTAAGCCTCCCAGGTAACTGGGATTACAGGCACACACCACCACTCCCAGCTATAGCCTTCTGATGTCTGTAGATAGGGAACATCTGAAATGCTAGGAGGACTTAGTGAGAGAGGTCTATCACATCTGGGAGTCAGGGAAGTCCCCACCTCCCCCCAAGGAAATGGCTTTTAGGCTGAGAAGGAATTAGCTGAGCAAGAAAATGGGAAGTTTCACAATGAGAAGGCGCAGTGCTTTCATTTGGAGGTGTCTGGCTGGAGAGTAGCGCGGGAGACAGGAAGTAGTATGAAGTCAGCCTGCAGGGGTTGGCAACACCACAATCAAAGATCTTGTCTAGACCTACCAGTTTACAGGAACTGAAGAAGATACATGAACAAATCAAAAACACACTGAGGAAGTAACAGATCCAGAATGAGGAACATTCTATTGGAATTCAGTTTTCCATTGAATCAGTGGCATTAAAAGAAGAAGAAAGGAAGGTCTCACAAGATTTAAGAGACAGAAGTTGTGTGGCTCATATTTACTTGATTGGAACAAACCAGTGTAAAAGGCATCTTTGAGATAATTAAAGAATTTGAATATGAACTGGATATTATAGGATACTAAAGCATAATTGTTAATTTTGTTGGGTATGGTAATGGCAGGGTAGTTACACATTTTCAAAGGCCATATTAGTTATATGCATATAAGTGAGTTGATTGATACCTCCATGTGCTTTAAAGCACTGTGGAAAAAAGCAGGAGTACATGATATTGTGATATAAGGAGTATGTATTTGGTCTTCATCCCAGGCTCCTTGCACAAAAATTCTTGCAGTTTTAAGACTTTCTTGAGTGACGGGGTGAGAGGAACAGCTTCTGTTATTCATAATAACTCTCCTTCAACTATACTTGAGTTTTTAGTAATACGCCCATTCCCAATCCTGAAGGTGGGCTTCAGGATTATTCTTCAGGAGTAACCTTCTCCATGTCTTGATACTCTCCAGCCATTTGTGACTGTTTAATGGGGAGCTATGCATCCTACATCAATTCACACAGTCTCTTTTATTCTGTAGCATTTAAAACGAGATGTTGCCCCAAATTAGTCACTCACAAAGCTGATGATACCAAACTACAAAATGAAACAACTCCTTCACAATATCTCCTCTGGTTTCAGTGGTTTCCTAGTTTCCCCACTAACCCCACCCCCTGCTCCAAGTTGACTGCTTTCTTGATGACAAGCCATTTTAGAGGTACTTTCTATTCCAGAATAAGTTTCTACTTTGTGAATAGCTTTGAGGCTTATGAGGGAAACAGACTGACCGTAATCTAACTTAGTCTGGCATCAAGTGCTAAACAAGAATGCTCTTTTATTAATTTTAGCTATAGTAGATAATGACAGGGGGATTGTTTATTTTGCTATTTTCTTATTAGATTGCATTTTCTTCAGTATTCATTGAAGCAATTTCCTGGGCATTGTATCCAGTTCTATAATTCCACCGGTAACTTTCACCTTAGTAACTGATTGTAGCACAGCTGCTTCTCCATACCTTGGGTGACCACATGGTCACCCAGCAAAGGTTCCTCATGCCCTGATCTTTTGTCCTTTATCTTCCCCAAACTGCATATTTCTGTGAGCCACAGCCCATCTAGAAAATCTCACTTCTGACACCAATTACTGATAGGGGTACTGTGGTGAAATTGGGGGGCTGTGGCCCCAGCATGGTAATGCTGCACTAGGCTAGCAGCCATTGTGTCCTGTTGGGCAGAGTCTTGGAGAAGGGAAGCCAAGGTGTCTCAGAAGAGAGGGGATTTAAGGAGTGCAGCTGGGAGAAGGGGAGAGATCTGGAGAAGCGAGAGAGCAGAGGAGCAGCAAGGAGGCTGGAGGCCTCTGTGGCAGCAGGGCAGGGAAGGAAGCCATGCTGTGGGCTTCCATCCCCAGACTGGGCCAGTGAAGAGCCTGGGGAAGCATGTGACTTGTAAGCTGACTTGGAAACGTGGTACCTGAAAACTTGCTTTAAAATTGAAGCTTGGGAATTGTCCAGAGACCTGAAGGGAACTTGGAGTATTTCTGTTTTCATTGTGAGCTGTTTGAAGTGGTTGCTGCTGTTGTGTTGAGTGAGTCGTGGTGGTTCAGACTGAAAGAAGGTTAATGATGTTGTCTTGGTTTCTTCGTTGGATTTAAATCTCTCACTTTTGAAGGAGAATTGTTGATGCCATTTTGGTTTCTTTTGGTGTGAATAGCTGTGCCTTTGGAGAAGGATCAAGAGCACCATCTTGGTTTTCACCATTTTGTGGACACATGTGACTAAGGGGCCCATGTGTAGCCCTTTTGAACTAGAGACTGGACTATGTGGTAAGATTACCAAGGGGTCCCTTGTACTTTTAGTGATTTTTATTTATTTTGCCTTTTTTAGTGAATAAATCTTTTCTTGCCTTTTTTTAAAGATACTTTCATCTTGCTACTGCTCACACAGGCTGGGATGAACTTGATGAGTAGCTGACTTAAAGGGCCAGCTGCTCCTGTTTTTAAGTTTAATTAACTACTCTTGGTTTTGTTAGTTTTGTTATCCAGTTTCACTATTACCTGTTTTTATTACCAGCACTTTTTTTTTTTTTTTTTGAGACTATTTTTACCCATGGAAGCTCAGGCTCACGTTGCCCAGGGTACCACGGACTCAAGCAATCCTCAACCTCAGCCTCCCAGGTAGCTAGGATTACAGGTGCATGCCACCATGCCCAGCTATTTTTTGGGACTAGGTCTCGCTGTGTTGTCCTGGGCGGGACTCAAACCGCGATCCCCAGACCCCGCTGCGACTCCATAAGCTGTCGCTTACAGGCACGCGCCACCGTGCCCGGCTTATTACCAGCACTTCTGACACCAGATATGTGGTTTTTGTTCCTCCCATATCAACCAATTTTACAAGTAGATTAGCACAAATTGGGTATCCTACAATCACTCAGTTCTGATGCTAAGTACCTAGAGTGATCTGAATCCCAAGACTGCCCCCCTTTAGATGCCAGTCAGAAGCCCTGCTGGACACAGTGGCACATGCCTATAATCCAAGCCACTGGGAGGCTGAGGGTAGGAATCACCTGAATCCATGGGTTTGAGACAACCTTGGGTAACATAGCGAGACCTAGTTTCTAAAAACATAACTGGGCACAGTGGTGCGTGCCTGTAATCCCAGTTACTGGGAGGCCTCAAAAAAAAGCTAGGCACGGTGGTGCATGCCTATAATCCAAGCTACTGGGAGGCTGAGGCTAGGAATCACTTGAGTTCGCAGGTTCGAGACAGCAACCCTGGGCAACATAGAGAGACCTAGTCTCTTAAAAAAAAAAAAGTCCTGGGCCTCCTGTCTTTTTGACCAACAGACTTTAAATCAGGGTTCCCATGACCCTCTCCTTCAGGTTGGATAATTTATCAAAATGACACACACAACTCAAGAAAACAATTCTCTCCAGCCACCTGTGACACTGTATAACTCAGGAACAACCAAATGGAAGAGATGCAGTGGGCGAGAATGGGGGGTGGGGATGGCATGGAGTGTCCATATTCTCTTCAAGTGTGCCAACCTCATCACCTCACTCTGTTCACTAACTCAGAAGCTCTCTGATGCCATTTAGGATATTTTTTTTAATGGAAACTCCATAGACATAACTGGTTAAACCACTAGCCTTCATGATCAATTTGCTCTCCAGCCCTACTCTCCTCCCCTGGGTTGGTCACATAGTTATTTCCTCCAGTAACCATCCCCCTTTGTGAAGGCCCCACATAGGGATACATCATTAGCATAAACTCAGATGGGTTAAAATGGATTTATTATGAATAGCTACCATTCAGGAAACATAGGGATTTTAAGAATCCCTGTGCCAGGAACCTGGGACAAACACCGACTATGTTTCTTATTAGATCACAACATCACAGGGGGTAATAATAACAGGAGGTATGATGCTAATTGATGAAACTGAGTGGTAGGTAGATAGGGATTCCTTATGCTGTCTGGGCTTTACTGTACACTTGGAAATTAATAAAAAGAATATCAATCCAAATTTCAAGTTGTCTGAAGGTTTTAAAATTTGTAATATTTGTAATATTGACATCTTTTTGTATCCTAATTTGCATACTGGTATCTTGTTTTATCCTAATTTTCTTTTATTTATATGTTCTAAGCTTGAAATAAACTGTATAGTTTAAAATAAAAAATAAGTAAATAAAGAGAATATCAGAAAGACATTCATAAGTCATACTAGGGAATCTGAACTTGATTTTAAGTTTTTTTTTTAAAAATTCTTTTTTTTTGGACAGGTTTATTAGGAAAAGCAAAGTGAGAAAGAGGCACCTGCATCATCACAGGTGGGCAAGAGAGCGGCTATTTTAAAATAATTTTAAATTCATAGATGAGTGGCAAAGACAGGGAGTTTTCACCCTTCTTCCTTTCATGTTATATCTTTTGTGACTATTGTCATAGTATCATGACCAAATTTAAAAACTAAACCTCCACTCCTTACCCAGCAGGCAAGTTGGAGAGACTTGAATGGATGTAGGGAGTGGATAGGCCATGGTAACCTGGACATTGAGCTGATGATGGAAGAGCTGATGACCTGTTATGCATGCTCATTCAGACATTGTCATGACACTACAGAGACTAGTCACTCTGACCAACTTGTGGTGCCTGGGGTATAAATGGAGACTTGGGCCCCTCACTCTGGGCAACAGGCCCCTCCTATCTCACCCACTGCTCTCACACTAGTGTTACAGAAAATCTTCCTGTTCTGTTCTCCACTCTGTCTCTGGTGAATTCTTTCACCCCGCCATGACAACTGTGGCATGTTTATCAAACCTAAGGAATCAATATTGATACAGTGCTGTTTAACTGCAGACTTTTGTTTTTCTAATGTTCTCTCCTCTGTTCCAAGGTCCACTCCAGTATCCCTCACCCTATTTAGCTGTCATGTCTCCTCAGTCTTCCAGTCTGTCACAGCCTTTTATCTTTCCTTGCCTTTCATGACTTTAATGTTTTTGAGGAGTAGTGGTCAGGTGTTTTGTAGACTGTCCCATATCTTGGGCTTGTCTGATGTTTTCTTGTGATAAGCTGAGGTTATGGATTTTGGAAAGATTGCTATAGCGGTGATGTGGCCTTCTCATTGTATCACACCGGGGAGCACATGATTCCAATGTAATTTTTTTTTTTTTTTGAGACTTGGTCTCGCTATTTTTGCCCGTGGAGCTACAGGCTCTCATTGCCCAGGGTACCACGGACTCAAGCAATCCCCAGCCTCAGCTTCCCAGGTAGCTGGGATTACAGGCACGCACCACCATGCCCAGCTATTTTTTTTGGAACTAGGTCTTGCTTCGTGCCCCCAGCGGGACTTGAACCACGATCCCTAGCCCCGGCCGCTTCATAGGCTGAAGCTTACAGGCATGAGCCACTGTACCCGGCCCCAATGTAATTTTTTTTTTTTTGCCCTTTTACCATAATCACTAGGTTGAGGTGGTTTCAGTTACATTTCTCCCCTGTTTTTTCTGTAGTAACTAGAATCACTAAGTCCAGCCCACATTCAAGGAGATGTAAAAGGTGGAGGAAGATCACAAGGGGGATTTAGGCAGGAGAGTAATGTGTCTGAGTGATTGTTTTAGAAGGAATTCTCTGACTGAAATATGGATTCCAGACATGGCAGAATCTGTAGTGGAACTGGATATAAGCTGGTGGCTGTGAGTTGGCAGTCTGGCTCAGCAGGAGCAGTTCCTCACTGGACAAGGGGCTGTGAGAAGGTGGCATCAAAGACGGCAACCAGGTTGCTAACTTGGATAGTAGGGTGGCTGGGGTCTTACACTGAATGGAAACCAAAGGTGTGTGTGCCCCTGGGAGAGCTTATGCTTCCCCTGCAAAGCTACCCACAGGCTGTTTTTCAGTCTTGGTTTTGCCTTGTCTGGGTCAGGTCCCCCAGGATGGGTGGCGCTGGAAAATGACTTACCAACACATACATTTATCTGTAGAAATTTGGGATTACAGCGTCCAGAGTCCAGAAAGGCTGTAAATCATCCCTAAATCCTTTTCTCTGATCAATGACTCAGTGGTTTAAAACAGTAATTTTATTTACCTTTTCACATTCCACCAACTGGCCTCCCTCTTGGCCGTGGGGGTTGCATTTTCCTTCCGGAGGCGGGTAGGGGAAGGGGGTGCACTGAACGCACTACCGTGCACTGCTGCATTCAGCCCTCATCTCCGCCTCCGGCCCCCGCGACCAGGTTTTTTTTCTCCTCTGCGCCTTCGGGCTGGGACAGGAGGAGCCACGGGAGTTGGGGCTGGGGGTGCCGGCCCAGGCGCCTGGCGGGCCCCGCTTCCTTGCGGAGGCTTGTAGACCAGGTGGAAGATGAAGGCGTTGCAGTACCTGAGGGAGCATGAACGCCATCAGAGGCGGGTCTACCCGCAAGGAATCCCAAAGGGCCGGGTTTGCCGATCCAGATTCAGGGCTAAGTTAGGTGCCGCCAGGTAGCGGATGTCCAGGTTTTTTGGGCGGTGGGCAAGGAGTTGGGAGATCTCATGAGCTGGATCTCAGGCTGGGGGTGGGGAGGGAGTTGTCGATACCCGTGGGGCGGTGGAGATGGTGAGTAGTTGTGAGCAGTCCCGGTCACATGGTGTAGAGCTGGGGCGGGGGCTGAGGTATGTCCCGGGAGGACCGAGGAGTGTAGAGATAGGTGTTTTAGGATTCAGAGCCACAGAATAAAAGCCAAAGGCCAGGAAATGAGGGAGAGTCGTCGGTCCCTACCAGGGCATGCGGTTGTCAGCTGCTCTGAGGCGAAATGGGGAGCGGAAGGGGTTGGGCTGCGGAGAACTTGTGCCCCCACCGGTAGCCACTGCCATGGTCTGGTCATCCATCACACAGCCGTACTCGCTGCTCTCAGTGAAAAAGGCTGGCACTCGGAGGGACTGTGGGGTGGGGGGCACCTCAGACAATGGGAGAGGCTCTTGCCCCCAGGTACCTCCTGAGCTATCAGAAACTGGGTTTCTGGTCAGAAACTGAAACTGAAGTCCTAGAAACTGAGTCCTAGAAACTAGGACTTGGCTGACCGGTATGGGGGAAAGGCACTTGGCAGACAGAGAAGGGCAAGAGGACCCATGGGCCCGCCCCAGATCTGCAGGGCAGATGATGGGCAAGAAGGGACTTTCAGGAGGGAATGGGCAGGAGTTGGGAAGCTTCCCTTTTGCCCCATACCCTACCTGTAGGCGGGGCAGCAAGCTCAGCCAAGTGTCCTTGAGACCAAAGCCCGAATTAAAACCTGCCAAACGAGGGACAACACGGAGAACTTGACTCTCATGGTCTTCTCTCCTACCTCCCACACCCCAAGCTCTTCACCCACACTGTCACTCCAGGCTCTTACCAATAACCAAGTCAGGCTTGGGTCCCTGGAGCAGGTGGTAAGGCCGTGCAGACACCTTGATCTGCAGGTCCCTGCGAGCCCCCTTCTCCTTAGTACCAGAGCTGAGCCGTGCTGATAGCCCCGAACGGACAGTCACTTCAGGACCATCCTAGGAAACCAAGAATGGGGTGGAGAAACCACTGAAAGCTAGGGTACTGAAGGAAGGCATCAGAAAGGGAAGCGGAGAGGAAAAGAGTGGGAAGGGTAAGGCCCCATCAGGAGAACAAGAGAAAGATCAGGGCTGAAAAATGGCTCTCTTAGAGCTCACCCTCTGCAAGGTAAAATGCTGCTGGTCGCTTTCTGGGGGCAGGCCATCACCCACAAACTGCAATTCTAGGGCCACATGAGGGAGCAAGACCAAGAGCTCCTGAAGGACATACAGAAGGACAGACCTGGGTCTTGCCCTAGATTCACCCTCATACCCAAATGCCCAATCTTCAGGTCTGGAAGGACTTACCCAAAATACCATGACAAGGTCAAACTCCTTCCCAGCTTCCACTACATGGATTTTCAGCGATTGTTTGTTCTGAATGTTGAGCTCAGGGACTGGATGAGAAGCTAGCTGTTTAAAGATATGGTCTTCCCCGCTCTTCCCTCCTGCCCCCTACCAGCTCCCTGTCCCTTTTGCTGCATGCATTCCTCCTCTGCTTCAGCTCTCCTTACAGGATTGAGGCACCAGGTGAGTGATGACGTAGTACACAGTCAGTGGGTAGGTCAGAAGCACAGCAATGGGGGAATCCATGCTGAGGCCCCGCCATGTGTAGTAATCCTGCCAGGAGCCTGGGGAGAGTAGAAACTGAACAACCTTGCCCCCGGTCCAGATCCCAGCCCCTCCAGTTCCTATTTCTACTTTGTTAACTCACTCAGGGTCCTTCCAACTCACCAAAGAGGCCCTTGGGTGACTCTGGGGGTGCAGGAGGCATTAAGGCAGGCCCGTCCCCCTGGAGAAGCTGGTAGGGATCTCCTGAGACAATGAAAGGAAGAGGAACCTAGGGTCAGGGACTCCCTCACCTGGCCCAACCTTATTTTCCTTCCAGAGGAGATGTATTCCCCCAGGAGAAGGTCTGGAGCTGTAGCGAGAGGAGTGGAGGATTGCTTAGAGATAAGGCTTTTGGATGGCATAAGTGAAGTGACTTCTTTTTTTATTTTTATTTTTTTGAGACTAGGTCTCGCTATTTTTGCCCGTGAAGCCACAGGCTCTCATTGCCCGGGGTACCACAGACTCAAACAATCCCCAGCCTCAGCTTCCCAGGTAGCTGGGATTACAGGCATGCGCCACCACACCCAGCTATTTTTTGGGAACTAGGTCTCCCTACGGGCCCCAGGCGGGACTCAAACTGTGATCCCTAGCCCCGGCCGCTTCATAGGCTGAAGCTTACAGGCATGAGCCACTGTGCCCAGCCCTGAAGTGACTTCTTGAGAGATGGGAAAAGGAACAGCATGACCCTGGTGGTAGTAACAGGGTTTGGTGTGTATGTGTGTGTGTGTGTGTGTGGGGGGGGTTAGTTATCTGGAACCTAGACAACTTTCTCGTTGGATTCAGAGTCCAGAGTGCTAACCATTACACCATGGAACCTGACAACTTTCTTTGTCCCTTTCTTTGTCCCTTTCATCGAGGCTTAGGAGCCCACACCTGAAGAGAGTTTCCACGCACCACTGAGAAGAAAGCTGAGGGATGGCATGCTGCCCCAGGGCTGCCTGGGGGTACCAGGGCTTGGGATCAGCATGCTGATCTGGGTCCAGTAGCCACGAGTGAGGCCCCTTGAGGCGAGGAAGGCCTCCTTGTTAAAGGTTTCACTGGTCACCTCTGGAGAAGGAGAAAGGGAGGGTTTGAGGGCCTGGTGCCAGGACCCCAGGCCTCTCCCAGGACCCTGGATTTCAATCTGGTTCTAGTCAGAGAGTGAGAAGAAACATTTCTGAGTTCTCACAGTTAGTAGGCATTGAACTCGCAAAATTCTTTTAGCTACTCCATGGATTTTAGTATTTGTTAGTATCCCTATCATACAGATGAGGAAACTGAGGCTCTAAGAAGGTAGGGAGGCTAGTAATTTACTTCCTATTCCCAGATCCCCTCAGCACTTATAGGGACCTGGGCACTTATCCTCAGCCCCAGAGACCCTATCTTCAGTCCCAAGATCTGGGCCTCTGCCTCAGATACCAGCACCCAACTCCTATTCCAGGGATTCACACTCTAGTTCCAGGCACTTAGCCTCCAGCACCAGGACTCTGTTCTCTGGCATCCAAGCCCTAGTCCCAATCACCCCACCCCACCCTTCATGATACCTGCAGTGTAGGTAAAAGGCAGAGTTGCCAGTTCTCCTGCCCGCTCCATGAAGGTTGCAAGCCTTGGGCACCAAAACCGATGACTCACATCATCTGGGCATCGGCGCCAGTCAGCCCGGAAACAAGCCTCTCCGCAGTACAGGACAGCACTACACTGAGGACTGGGGTCACAGGAAGTGGTGAGCACCTACAATTAGTGTCTGTTGGTGCCCTATAAGCCCTGTACTTGATTGTTGGTCTGTATGGTTTGTATTCTACCTCTGCTTTTTTTTGGTTGTTGTTCATCTATGTACACTGTGTTCTGAGCCTCCCCCCACCAGCCTTCTTTCTCCTTCTGTTTGCTTGACTGTTGAGGGTCTTCCCTTTTTCACCCCATCTTTCCAGGCTGCTCACCAGGGTGTTAACTTCACTTCAAAGCTATGCTTGTGACAAACATGGCAGGTTCGAGCCTGAAGGGAGGCAAAGGTGAAACCTGGCCGGGGACCCCATGTCCTCATTGGAGTCTTGGCTAACTTCACTCCCAGCCTGGGGACCAGATTTTCCAGCTCTCTGGATGAGGGTAGAGATGGATGGCATCAGGCTGGGGGGCTCAGAAGTCTGGGCCCCCTCAGCCTCCAAACCATGAGATACCAGACTCTTGTACCGATGCAGCCGGGCATCTCCTACAGTAAGCTGCCGGGGCTTTCGGGGGTCTCCAGAGCCCATGGGGCAGGCCATGCTGTGGCAGAGGAGAATGTAGGCCCGAGGAGCCAGGTTCTCTGTCCCTGAGCCTCTGCCTGCACTCCCCTGGACTCCATCCATTAGTAGATCAATGCCCAAGATGGTTCCATGTTCATCTGTCACCAGTAAGAGGCAGGAAAGGTGCAGGGGGGCAGCCTCTGGGAAAAAGGGGAAAAGTTGGAATTAAGAGATGGCAAAGAGAGCCAGGCACAGTGGCTCGTGCCTGTAAGCTTCAGCCTATGAAGCGGCCGGGACTAGGGATCGCGGTTCGAGTCCCACCTGGGACCTGTAGAGAGACCTAGTTCCAAAAAAATAGCTGGGTGTGGTGGCGCGCGCCTGTAATCCCAGCTACCTGGGAAGCTGAGGCTGGGGATTGCTTGAGTCCGTGGTACCCCGGGCAACGAGAGCCTGTGGTTCCACAGGCAAAATAGCGAGACCTAGTCTCAAAAAAAAAAAAAAAAAAAAAGAGATGGCAAAGATGGCCAGGGTCAGGGGTATCAAACTCAAATGCCTGCAGGGGATGGGTAAGTCCACTAAATGAGTAAAGGAGACTAGATGGTGAGGACATTCCTCATCTGAAGGAGCATCTGCTACACAGTACCAGCACTTGCTGTCATGCAGAAACATGGACCTATTGTCAGATCTTTAGATTTTTCTTGAGATGGTGTAAATCCAGACTTCTGGAGATTTCCTTTTTTCAGTGTTTACATGTTGCTCAAATTAAAAATAAAAAAACACCATGGGTCATGAAAACACCTTTTCAGGCCACATTGGCCTGAGGGCCACCTGTTTGTGATTCCTAGCTGGGTTCTGAGTGGTATTGGGGAGGTTTCAGGAGGGAGCTTCTTCCCCAGGTAGGGGAAGCACAGGGCCAGCCCTGGGTTCTTACCACTTTTCCGTCCCTTCCTCCTCTCAAGCCATTTTTCGTCCTCTGCCCTGTCCTCTCGGCAGCCATCCTCACCACCTCCTGCCTCCTGTTCAGCTTCTTCTGGCTCCCCTGGAGGCTTTGCTTCCTGGGGGGACTCCTGGCTGGTAAGGGTTGGCTCCCCATCTTTCTCTGGTTCTATCTTCTCTGTGCCTGTACCCACCTCCTTTCCGTTCTCTTCCTCTTCCTCCTCCTCCTCCCCTTCCTCCAGGCTGACAAAGCTGACATAGGGACTTAGGTCTCGCAAGTGGAGTGGGGGTTCATCTCCCAGGAGCCGGACAGCCTCCAGGCCTGATCCAGGACCTGGCTCCGCCCTTTGCCCCAAGCTGATGCCCACACTACGGTTGGGCAACACATGGAGCACCCACAGGGCAGGATCTTGGGGTAGCCTTCTGATCTGAGTCTCCAGCTGTCGCCAGCGACCCTCAAAGCTGGCTCCCACAGCTCCACGGTCAGCCACGAACTTGTGGAACCAGCCAAAGATGAGGGCAGTAAAATCAAGGAACTCATCCCGGTATCCAGATACAAACTCCATGTCAGGGGCCCAGAGCCTGGGCCCAGACTGAATGAGAAAAAGAGATATATGGTGAGAGGGTAGTAGTGAGAGTTTGGGGCTGGGTCACAAAATGCGAAAGGGTATGGGTTTGACCATCACTTTGAGTAGACTCTATGGATGAATGTTTGGAGCTGAGAATGGGCTTTTCAGTGGTGAGATGGGAGTTCAGGGATGAAAATGAGGCTAGACTTGAAAGTCAGTGATTTTGGGTTAAAAATATGCTCAGGAACGAAATGGTATGTGGGGTTCTACATCTGAGGTTCAAACCCTTAGTAGTAAGGTTTGAAACGAGAACAGAGATGAAGAGGGCTAATCCCACAGAGAAGGGTTTGTCGAGGGAAGGGAAATTCTGGATCTACCCGTGGGCTGTAGGAGGAGGGAATAGGAGCCAGAGCATCCCTTTGGCTTGGATGGGTTTGGGGGTGAGTCCCAATAGACCTAGCCCCTCCCGGTCACTCCGCTCCATTACTCCAGTACCTGCAGCCGCCACCACTTTTCGAAGGTAAATACCTCGTGGGTGGGGGTGGGTCGTGACGTCGGGGGTGCCCGAGCCTTGGAGGCCACGCCCCCCGCGAGTGCCGCTGTTGTGGCTGAGGCTGCCCGGGCCAGTGTAGGTGGCTGGCGCGTGCTCTTGGCTTAGTGCTGCCATGTGACTGGATGCTTGCCCGGACCCCTGCTAGGGAAGTGAAAGCGTCTTGGAGGAAGAGGGAACGTGTATCCGCACATCCATGTCGCAGGTTCCGCGGCGGTCTGACCAGGGTCAGGTGGACCGGCAGAGTGGAACTCGTGTGACTGAACCGAACCGAACCACCCTGTCCAGCCACATACCTCGTAACCTGCCTTGCCGGGCCCCAAACCCGAGTTTTCTTTCGGTTTCCCCAGACATTCCCGGCGGTCCACTAGCCAAAGGCTCCGCTCGGTGCGGGGGCGCAGGAGGAGGAGCTCCGCCTCCGGGGGTTCCCCTGCAGCGACAGGACAGCCGGCGCGACGGCACTGGCACTACCCACCTCGTGGGCGGTGGGTTTAGGGGTTGTGAGAGAGAGAGAGAGAGAGAGAGAGAGAGAGAGAGAGAGAGACCTCTCTTCAGCCGGGACTCCCGCACCTACGCCTCCTCTCCCCAGAATCTCAGACGAAGCGGGAGAAGGAAACGAGTCGCTGAGAAATTCGTTGAACGTCACTCTCTGGAGCATTTCGGGGAGTCGGACTACTGGAGGTGGCCCCGAGATGTGGCAGGTCGGGGTCCTCCAATTCCGCGTGCTTCTGCTCCTGCTAGCACAGCTGACTCTGCCAGGTATGTTGGAGGTGAAGGTGGGGTTGGGGCCCAGTTCTCGAATCAGGGGAGTGGGTGGGTTTTGGGGGCGCTAGAGCTGGTGGGGTTGAGTTGAAAAAGTGGGAAGCCAGTTGCAATCAGGGTCCCCAAGGCAGAAGGAGGGACCAACTGCCTGATGTTGAAGACAAAGTGGGCTGGCACCCAGGTCCAGATGGGATTCTTGTGTCTCTTTGGGGAAGAGAGCTTTTGTGTGTTGAGTCTTGGGGGGGGGGGCTCAGACCCTGGTGCCTAAGGTAAAGGCTGTAATGGACCGTTTCACAGTTAAGTTACAGCTGGGGAGCGCTTTGACCTGGGAACCTGATCAATCACCTTTTCTGCTCACAGGGTATGGGAACGAGGGGAGCAATGTTGGAAGTTGTCACTGTAATAAACGTTTTTCTTCCCGTCCAACGGATCAACAATTGAAATATTACCGAAAATACCTGGAAGCCTACCAAATCTGTTTTCCAGTGACCAGGTAATTTCACCCATCCCTGGGAGGGCAGTGCCCGTGCAACCCCTCCCTGCCAGGTGCCCCCCAGGACCCTCTGGTCAAACTTGCACTCCTTCTGAGAAGACCTTGCCTCTTCATCAGTTTATGTGTGCCTGGTTCTCCATACCTTCATTTCCCTGTCCCACGTACCTGGACTTTCCCAGTCCCAGTAACTATGCTCTTGGTGACTTCACGTCTTTGGAATGAGGAAAAAGCTGGGAGAGGGTGGTGGTGAAGTGATTTTGCTGAGATCGGGTCTATCTCCTTAGGTTCCAGATTAATACTGGCA
>PVHY01012164.1:20481-45555 GCA_004024945.1 Uropsilus gracilis
TTGCCCATCGAACCTCAGGCTCTCGTTGCCCGGGGTACCACGGACTCAAGCAATCCCCAGCCTCAGCTTCCCAGGTAGCTGGGATTACAGGCGCGTGCCACCACACCCAGCTATTTTTTTGGAAGTAGGACTCGCTACGGGCCCCAGGTGGGACTCGAACCGCAATCCGTAGCCCTGGCCGCTTCATAGGCTGAAGCTTACAGGCACGAGCCACCGTGCCCGGCTCTTTGCTACTTGTTTTTTGTCTTTTTTTTTTTTTAAGTCAGGGTGGTTTTTGTTTCCAGTATTTTATTAGGAAAACTTAGAGATAAATACAGAGTATAAAAGTTGAGAGAACTGTATATCCATAGACTTAATACCTAAATCCTATAACACTTGATTTTTGTATTTTACATTTTATATAATATGTACATAAGTCAAATATATATTGTGCCTTACAATATTGAGCTCACATCATTTTAACTATATTTGCTTTTGTTATACACTCATCGGTTTACCCATCCTTTACTTATTTTAACATATTTCCAATATGTTGGAATATGCAGGCATGATACTCATCTCCAAACATTTCAGCACGATTACTGAGTTCAATATTTTTATTAATTTTAATGAAATACACTTGACAGGTATGTACATTTAAGGTGTATATTACTTTGATATATTTATATTTTAGTACTATTGCCTTTGTAGCAATATTTATCACTTTACATAATTATAGTATCTATTTTTTTGTTTTTTTGAGACTAGGTCTCACTATTTTTGCCCATGGAACCGCAGGCTCACGTTGCCTGGGGTACCACAGACTCAAGCAATTCCCAGTCTCAGCTTCCCAGGTAGCTGGGATTACAGGCACATGCCACCACGCCCAGCTAGTTTTTTTTTTGGACTAGGTCTCGCTTTGTTGCCCCGAGTGGGACTCGAACCAGATCCCTAGCCCCTGCTGCTTCACAGGCTGAAGCATACAGGCGCGAGCCACCGCACCTGGCTCATAATTATAGTATATTATTTTCATATTCACTACACTGTGTGTTAGAACTCTATGGCAACTACTCATTGCAAGTTTAAGAGTTCAATGTTTCATCATTCATTTTTCCCTGAGGTAAAATTTACACATAACAAAATAAGTGTATACAAGTAACTTTTGAAAAACTTAAACTTGTCGTAAGCAGTAACATCTGCCAAGTCATAGATTTAATGAGCTGGTAGTATTTTCATCCTAAAGTTAATATTCAATCATTGAAGTACAAAATGTTTTTTCATGATCCACCTGTCTTCTGTAGCATCAGTTGCATGCATACTGACCTTTGGATTACATAGATCCACATTATCTCATTTAACCGCCCCCACCCCCCCAGCTACCTGGCCTTGGTACTGAAATGATCCTCACTTTACATCTGAAAGAAGAAAGGAGTTCCAGAGGGGTTATGAGAAAAGGGGTTAAGTCACAAGTCAACTTTGTGTCAAGGTCAGGGTTCCCACTCAAGTCTCCTGACTCCCCAGTTCCAAAAGGCATGCTCCTGCCAGGGGTTCCATGTTGTGGTTTGCTCATTTTCTTCTCCCCACCTTTCCGCTCTACCCATACCTTTCTCTCCTAGCCATCAGTCGTTCCCCTAATGTTTTCCTTGACCCACAATTCTGGCCTCTACTTCTTGTTCCTTCACAGCCCCTATTTTCACTTCTTGCCTTTCCAGAATGTGGATTTGCTCACTCTCAGAATTTGGCCCGCCAGGAGTATTTACTTCACTCCAGAACCCACGTTCCTCAGCCCACAGAAAGAGCACCTTTGAACATCAGCACTCCTGTTCAGACGAAACTGGCACCCACCCCGCAGTCTACCCTGCAGATCAACCTTCTAGTAGGAACACTGTCCTACGGCAATGAAAACATCAATTTCACTGTCTGGAAGCTAGGGATAAGCAACCACAGTCTGGAGGCTAGGGATAAGCAGAAGCAAGGTCAAGAAAATGTGCATTTTACAGCTGGGAAATCATTGCTGGTGGCAGTACCTTCCCTTTTGGTCATCACCTTCATCGTCATCATTATCCTCACTTATGTGCTGTGTAAAAGGAGGCAGCAACCACCACAGAATTCTTCAGGTAAACTGGCCTCTGAATTCCTCCCCCAAAAGACACACATTCTCCCTGGCAGGAATCCTGCCCCCTTAGCTTCCAGATGACAAGAAAACTGCACTTAAGCATACTACTGCAACAAGGGCTATAGACCTTGAGGAAGTCAGTTCGAGGCTCTAGAATTAGTCAGGAGGGAAGCTGTTACATCCAGAAATTAGTTCTTGGCTGTCAAAGCCAGACAGTACTTGCAGTAAAATTAAGATGGCAGTGAGTGTAGTTTAGTGGGCGATGGAACTATGGAGGAAGATAGGAAGCATTTAATTCATAAATCTTTGCGAATGGGTCACAAAGATTTTGTGACAAAGATGTACAGGGTCTGATTTCCTAGCTGAAGTTGTCATCCCCAAACTTCCCTTAATCTTAGAATGTATCTTTTATCTTTTCCAGATTTGCAGCCTGAATATACACCTGTGGTACCAGATTCCAACGCTTAAATTAAGAATAGAAGTTTGTGAGGATAGAGGATTCGATCATAATTCATTTAATACTCTAACAATTTCTGGTCCATATTAGGCACTCTACTTATGTTAACACACGAATTATTATCCTCTCTCACATCTTGTTTGATTTTTTTCTATGCTATAATATAGAATATACCTTTTTACTGAGTAATATCTTGGACAAGTTCTATGTGTTTTTTTAACTAGTAAAGATTATTTTTACAATTACTTTTCTTTTTTTAGAGATGCTGGCTTTATAACCTTGTCCCCTTGACGTAATTCCTGGCTCCATTTTCTCTGCTGGTGGTTCCCCCTTGTCCCAAGTTTCCCTGCATGCAACCAGCTTTCCCTTCCCAATTTCATACCTCTCCTAGTTTCTCCCGTGACACTAGTGAAGGCTTGGGTTTTACCACCATTGCTCCTTAGCAGTTGCCACATAGACTAGTTTTACTTCCTCAATCCTTTACATCATCCATATACGTTCCAGTGAGTCCGAGTTCCTAGTTTTGTTAGTTTTTATTGAAATTCTTAGTCTATGTTTTGTCTTTTCCAGTAAAGCATGTGTCTTCACTGGGTTACATATGTGGGAATCCTGGGATAGGGACATGTGGGAAATATATGAGGAAGTAGGCTAGATGTCTGACTCTTCATTTCCTGTCTGAGTACGTCAGTGCTTTTGTGAAATGCGGAGCAAGAGCACCTGCTAGAGCAGCCAGGGCACAGTTATAGGTAGTCTTGGTTTTTATGTTTCTTCATTTCCACCTTTTGTCCCTCTGTCCTTATAAACTTTGACCAACAGAGAATGTATGTGGCAGCTGATGCTCCTCATTCTACAGGTCTCCAGGTTCTGTCCCAAGGCACACATGGTGGTCTTCCTCCACCTCCTTGGCCTAGTTCTCCAGCATCTGCTCACAGGTTCGGGCTACATCACTGAGCTTGAGGCGAGCATAGTCTACCCGCTTCAGGGCCATTTGACAGTCTTTCCTTGAAGAGTAGCTGGAGCCCTCATGGGGCTGCCCTGTGGCCACCTATAGGACAGTTATAATGATCAATTAAGCACCTCTCCCCTTTACTATCCCTCAACCACGAGTCATGTCTCCTCTCATTTTTTTCTTGAATTTGAACCAGTTATGCCACATCATAGCTGGATGATCTGGAGCAAATCACTTAACTTTTAGCATCATCTGTAAGATGAGGTTGACAGTAATTACTTCCAAAAGTTGGAAGATTTGGCAAAATAATGCAATTCCTACCCCTTTTATCAGAATGTAGGCACCTAGAGTTTGAGGCCCTCAAGGTCAGCCAAATTTATAAAAATAAAGTCTTTTGGCTTTCTTTACATACCTTCACACAGGATTTTCCCAATTTTCCCATCTAGGTCATGTGATGCTACTCAGTAAAGTAGGAAGAAACTGGCCGTGGGAGGGAAGGGTCATCCTGCCCAGGTGAGGTGCCGTTGGCTTGATGGTCCTGCCACCCCTGAACACTTAGCGAATGCAAAGGAAGAAAATACATACAGACCTGTGTGAGATAGCGGATCTGTGCCGACAGCTCCGCCTCCACGTGCTGCACCGAGGCAGTAAAGGTAGCCGCTTGCCGGTCTAGGAGTCTCTCATTGGTTTTTTCTTTGGACAGTTCCAGGATCACTGTACCTACCAGGAGGGAGAGAGGGCGGGGCTGCCTAAAGTCAGCCCTCACAGCCCTGCCCTAAGGCCAGCCCTTCCCCACCCCCACCCCTCGCCCGCCTACTCGCATGTAATGTGTATGCACTTAGGATCCCTCCTCAAGCCAAACCCGCTCCCAGAGTTGGGTCGGCTCTCGGGCACGCCCTGCTCCCTGCCCCTCCGGTAGTCATCGCATCCCGAACCTGCATTTTGAAGAATGGCGCCGATTTCCCGTTCAATGTCTTCCAGGGCGCGCAGTCGTTCGTTCGCCAAGCTGTAGGTAGCCATAGTCGCTTTAAGGAATCCTCAGCGAGATTGTCTTTTGCGAAACGCGACGCTTGAGGTCCGGAAGTGGCTGTCGGTTTGCGCCTGCGCAAGGAGCTCTTTAGCCGTAACTACTATTCCCAGGGTGCTCAGCGTTGTCTTGCCTTTCTCGAGTCACCTGGTGAACTACAACTCCCGTGGTATCCTGCGCTCGCCCAGGTCTGCGCCGTCACCTTCAGACCACCAGTGATGAGACTGTGGAAATGTTCCCCGGCCCGGGCACGGTGGCGCGTACCTGTAAGCTACAGCCTATGGAGCGCGGCTGGGACTGGGGATCGCGGTTCAAGTCCCGCCTGGGGCACCATAGCGAGACCTAGTTCCAAAACAACAACAACAACAACAAAAAAAAAAAAAAAACAGCTGGGTGTGGTGGCACACGCCTGTAATCCCAGCTACCTGGGAAACTGAAGCTGGGGATTGCTTGAGTCTGTGGTACCCCGGGCAACGTGAGCCTGGGTTTCCCCGGGCAAAAATAGCATGACCTAGTCTCAAAAGAAAAAAAAAAAGAAAAAAGAAATGCTCCCTAGCCTGAGGCCTTTTAGACCTATCCCTCTTCATACCACTATAATAAGTTCTACATTTAATTTTTTCAACAAGAATGTATTGCACATTTGCTGGGTGCTAAGTGATGATGGGAGATCTGGGGTATTCCTCCAGACTGGATCGCTGTGGACCCTGTGTCTGCCCCTCCCGCCCCACCATTTGTCGGGGCTTGGAGAAAACTTGGTGTGACATTATTTGCCTTAGTGTTTGACCTGGACTGGAGCCGAATTGAAACAGGTTATCAATATAGTCTCAGATACTGTTCATTTCAGTTTGTCCCCTGTCCCTGTGTGGTTGCCTACTATGTGTTATTATGTTTTGGGCCCTGGGGATACAAAGATGAAGTAGATTCATGTGAAAGGGAGATAGATTCCCCCACCAAGTGTGCCCAGGGTGTATCGCTGGAGCACAAGGATGGGATTCTGGGAGGAAATGCTGCTTGAACTGAATCTTAGAGGGTTCAACCGGATGGCTGAGAGAATGGAGTGGAAAAGGGAAATGGCACAGGCAGGTGTTTGGTGCTTCACTGTGAAGGCACCTAGCACATTAGAAATACAACAAGGGATTCAGTGTGGAGTGAATGGAGTATGGCTGGTGTTAGGTGTGACAGTGCTGGACTGGAATGGTACCAGATTAGGAACCAGCTTGCAAGCTAAGTTATTTGGATTTTATTCTGAGGCATTTTGAAGTCTTTGAAGGATTTTAAAGAAGTGTTTTTATGGATTCCTAAAAGATTACCTATTTGGGAAAGATCAATTTTAGCAGTTTACAGAAGATTGAGAATAAAGCTAGTGTGAACAGGAGACTTTCAGTTAAATTTAAGGAATCCAGCATTTAATTTCACTCCTTTCTTTAACAAGGTAAATTAAATGGATTTTATAAAGGGGAGAAAGACATTAATAACAGAACTTTATACTGAAAATGGAAAACAGAAAAGTGATAACTGATTTAGCAGTGAAAGTGGAAAATAAGCTAGTAGTTACTGAACACATAGAAATAACTTGATTTACCCTTAAATTAGTAGCATCAGGTACAACTGGAGTGTAAGTGTTAAGATTAGGAAGATTATTGATTCCTCTTTCACTTCTTATATCCTGGCAGCTGTTCTCCCCCTATACATCAGATTACTGGAGGTTTTTTTGTTTTTGAGACTAGGTCTCGCTATTTTTGCCCATGGAACTGCAGGATCTCGTTGCCCGGGGTACCATGGACTCAAGCAATCCCTAGCCTCAGCTTCCCAGGTAGCTGAGATTACAGGCACACGCCACCACGCCCACCACGCTATTTTTGGGACTAGGTCTCACTGAGTTGCCCCAAGCAGGACTCAAACCGCGTTCCCTAGCTCCAGCCGCTTCATAGGCTGAAGCTTTACAGGCACGAGCCACCATGCCTGGTTTTTGTTTGTTTGTTTGTTTGTTTTGAGACGAAGCCTCGCTATTTTTGCCTGTGGAACTGCAAGCTCATGTTGCCTGGGGTACCACAGACTCAAGCAATCCCCAGCCTCAGTTTCCCAGGCAGCTGGGATTACACACATGTGCCTCCATGCCCAGCTATATCTTTTTTGGAACCAGGTCTCGCTACGTGCCCCTGGTGGGACTCGAACTGCGATCCTTGGCCCGGGCCGTGGCTTTCTAGGCTGCTTCTTACAGGCATGTGCCACCATGCCTGGCCTTTACTGGAGATTTCTTTGTTGCAGATGGCAAACAGAGGGTCTTTGGTATAGAGAGTACAGTTATATTGAAATTAGAGATTAAGTGAAAGTTTATTTACTGAGTTGTGGTTTCTATAACTCTGGCAACCAGACTCATACCTTCCAGGCCAGAGACTGCAGGACTCCTATCTGGGGCATTTGGTTAGTCAGGCCTAAGGCCTAAGGTATTAACATCAGGAGTTCTCCAACAAACTGTTTAGCCAGATCACCCCATGGTGAAATGCACAGTTGGTAATTTCCAGCTATGCCCATCTATCTTCTAGTCAACTTAGTATCTTCCCTTAATTATGAGCAGGCTTTGCCAATATTTGAAGAAAGTGTCTAACATGAAAAGCAGAGAGCAGGATAAACAGGAAACAAACAACAGATACCTTAGAAAATACAGAATAAAACTTTTTTTTTTGAGACTAGTTCTCGCTATGTTGCCCAGGGGAACCGCAGACTCATGTTGCCCGGGGTGCCATGGACTCAAACAATCCCCAGCGTCAGCCTCCCAGGTAGCTGGGATTACAGGCGCTTGCCACCATGCCCAGCTATTTTTTGAGACTAAGTCTCACTATGTTGCCCCAGGTAGGTCTTGAACTGGCAGACTCAAGCGATTTCTAGTCTCAGCCTCCCATCCTAGGCTGGGATTAAAGGCACGTGCCACCGCACCCGGCCTTAAAACTTAAGAGGAAAAAAACAACTGATGCTCTTCGATAAAAGATAATGTAATGAAGATTGAATCCAGAGAGCACATTTTGAAAAATAAAACCATGAAGGGCGGAATGAAAAAATCTGGTTGTCCAAGCCCTGGGAGGCAAGAGGCTTGGGATCGCTTAGGTTCGCGGGTTTGAGATTACCCTGGGCAACACAGCGAGACCTGGTCTCAAAAAATCAATTGGGCGCTGTGGCAGGTGCCTGTAATTCCAGCTACCTGGGAGGCTGAGGCTGGGGATAGCTTGAGTCTGTGGTACCCCAGGCAACTATTTGAGTCTATGGTACCTGGAGCAACATAGGGAGACCCAGTCTCAAAAAAAAAAAAAAAAAAAAGTCTGGTTGTAATGTAACCATTCTTCATAGCCAATTGTAAACATCAGCCTCACCAATCTGTGTAGGTTCTTTACTGGTTCTAGCAGTTACACAGACACACCAGGCAGGGCAGGGTGAGGATCAAGACCTGGGGGGGGGGGAGTTAGGATGCAAGCAACCTCCCCATCCCCCCAGGACTCTTCACAGCTCTTTCTGGGTTCTCCTATCTGGTGTTCTCTCATGCTCCATGTGGCCCTTTATCTCCTCTCCTAGGCCCCAGGTGTGTACACTTAACACATGCACAGACCCACTGGGCTGCATAGTCATAGCAAAGATGCACCATCACAAGTGGTCACAGGCTAATGGAGGAAAAAAACCTAACTCACCCCACAGTCAACACCCTCAGGCTTTTTCCCTTTCCACTGCAGTCTATGTGCTTTTCTTCCTCCTCATGTTTCTCTTAGTGAATATGGAAAAATATAGCTGTGACCAGCAAAAATAGACAATGCAACCATGTGCAAGTAAGCCAGCTCCACTAAGGTGGCAGGACATACCAACTTAGAGGTGATAAGACAAAAAAAAAAAATGACACCTAGCAGATGATAAGTCTGTTACTGAAAGGCACTGCTGCATTCAGTGGGGAACCACTCAGCAATTGAAGTCACTTGCCAGGAGCCATTAAGCTTCCTGGCCGTCTCTGTCTGTGGTCTGCACCACAAGCCACACACAACACTCTTATTGGTGACATACACTTTGCTCAGTCCTCAAGAGTACTCTCACTGCTGTCACTCTAATACTCAGCCTCTGTGGCCCCAATGTGACATGCAGACCCCTGCACTAGACCAATCCTCTGCATGTGGGGTGGGGACCTGTAGATCACAAGCTCTACATGTGGCCTCACTCTGGTCCCCTCTCTGGCACTGGTCTCCACCACAACCCATATTCCCCACTGTCCCCCAAGAATGGGTTCCTCAGCATCTCACCCAATTCAGAAGTGAATAGGGCATCACCCATGGCTGATTTTAAGAGGCTTACGCTCTCTAGTGTCTACCTTGGCTGCTTAACAACTGCTCAGGGCTTTTCTGAACTTGGTGCCAGCTTTTTACCTTTCCTAAATTGACTTTTTATACATCTCACATGACTGCATAGGACCTGGTGAGGGCTTCCTCCCTCAACTAGCCAGGGGCTGTTCTCACACCTGTCCTCACTCTCCTACTCCACTCTCCACTCTCCTAGGTCTAGGCTGTGCCATGAAACTCAGACTGGCAGAGCCTAGCTGCCTGCTGTGGTTCTAGGAATGCTGGGCAGCACACAAGCTGTTTTGGCCACTGAGACTCACTGGACCCCCTTAATTCTCATCTCCTGGAACATATAAATGATCCATTCACCCCCAGGGTCCCCTAGACAAAGCCAACCTCCCACAGTTCCCTTGCCTTCTGGCGTAATTGTCCAAGTACATCAATTCTATCTTTGTATAACCACAGGGTGAGCTCTGAATGATAGCTTAGTCCTCTCTGACCAGTCTGCTGCCTCAGTGATCATCAGCTGGTCCTTCCAAGTCGTCTCCTCCTCCATGAGGTCTGTCCTGCAGCTCCTGGACCGTGTCCACCTCTTGTGTGCTGGCAGCGTCTCCAGTGTCATCCTTCACTCCATTTGCAGAACTGTCTTCTCTCCATCTCTGTCGAATTCTGCTGATTATGCCAATTGTCTGTACTGAACTCTCCTGCCATCCATACTACCTGGCATGTCTTCTCTGTCTGCACTGAACCATCCTGTCGACCATGCCAACCGATGGGTAACCATCCCATCCTCACGGCCAGTTGTAATCAGGCATCAGGCTCACTAGTCTGCATAGTGTAGGTTCTTTATTGGTTCTAGCAGTCACACAGGCAAACCAGGTAGAGCAGGTCCAGAACTGGGGCGGGGGAGGAGGGGCATTGAGAGGCAATCAAATCCCCTAGTGCCACCCCCCCTCCCCAGGAATCTTTGCACTCTCTGGGCTCTCTTATCTGGCATTCTCTCTCTCTCCCTTTCCCTCCCTCTCTCCCTTTCCCTCCCTCTCTCCCTCCCTCCCTCTCTCTCTTCTCTCTCTTTCTCTCTGGTGTTCTCTTTTGCCCCCTCATGGGCCCCTTTAGCCCCTGTCCTTGGCTCAGGTGTACACACACATGAACACACCCACTGGACCACATAATCATGGGGAGGATGCAGCACCACAGGTGCTGGTCACCAGCTAACTAACACCAGCCTGACTAACTCACCCTACACTGATAAAGGGTTGAGAGAGAAACCAAACACTCAGCAAGTAAAGCAAAAGAAAAGAGATTATGTATAGGGAGAAAAAATATGAACTAGTCTTAAATTTTATAAGAAAATAAAAAAACCAAAAAACATATTTTAAAAAAGTGGAAAAAATATTCCACAGCTGGAGAACACAGAAAATGAAGGGGAAGATTGTGCTTCCAGATTAAAAGAGCCCATCAAAGACCCAACATCCAGATTAATCTTGAAATCAGAATATCAGAAAAAGATCTTGCAAGATCTTGCACTGTGAAAACAGAGCACATGCTAAGGATCAGCAATCAGAATGGCTCTGAGCATCTTGATAGTCACACTCCACACTAGAAGTCAGTGGAGCAATGCCTTCAATATTTGGAGCAAGGTGATTTCCAATCTACATTTCTGTACTTCAGCTGTGCTAGGGTGAAGGCTAAAAATGCAATGAATGAGTCAACAAAGATGAACTTAGTTTTTTCTCACAGAGGTGTTCAGTTTGGGAAGTTCAGTGTGCTTCAAAAGTCATATGAACAAAGCTTGCAGTATAGCTCTGCTGTCCTTTAGGGTCTTATACTCAAAACTGTGGTCTGCAGGCTAGTGGCATTGGCATCACCTAGAAGCTTGTTAGGAATGCAGAATTTCACGCCCCACCCCAGACTTACTGAATCTGTATCTATATTTAGAGATCTGCATACCCAGTAAATGTGAGAAACACTGTGCTAGGGTTTTGCTCTCTGTAGTGTCAAAACTGGGTTGCTGCCATCCCTGGATAGCAGCTGACAGGAAGGGGGATGAGAAAATAGGTAGGAGGCACACCTGTCTCAGGTTGGGCTAGGAAATGGCCCATATAATTTATACTTATATTCCCTTGAAGAAAACCTAGGTCATATGGTCGCACCTAAATCAGAGATTCTAGGAAATCCAGCCCTTAGATGGCTACCTGTTGTTGTTCTAGTTCTATGGGAGAATAGATTTTAGACCCTAGGGGTTCTTACAACAGCCAAACTATCAATAACAAAGGTAGACTAAAGACACTTTGATGTGCATAAGGTCTCAAGTTTTTCTCCCAACTACCCTTGGGGGCAAGTTAGTAGATACAGAAGACAAAGAAAGGGAGCCAGAAAGTAAGACCTTATATTAGCAAGGTGAACAGGAACCCTAGTTGTGGTGAAGGGAAATCCAGAACAATCATGAAGACTGTCCACTTTGGGGTAGAACAGATTAGAAGACTCCTGGAGAGATTTCTTCAAAGAGATCAAAGTGATGAAACTTGTTCTGAATGAAATTGAATGGATTGACAGACTTTCATAGGAGAATATGGGACAGACTCGTGGTAAATTCAGAGAACAAGCAAAGAATAGAAAGGAAACCATGATATAACACATGACTACTATGAATATTTTTTATAAGCATAATCATATAAATGCTGAATATTGACCTAACTCACTCAAGTTGATAAAATTCTCATGGGAGTATGGCTGTGGGGGCAGATGGAAAGTGTTCCATGGTCGGACACAGGGACATGCTGGAGCTGTCTCCACTTTGTGTGGTGGGAAGCCAGCAGACAAGGCCCAACATGAAGATTAAGAAGCAGCAAAATAAGATAGAGACACAGATAATTAACAGCAACAACAACAAAACATCTAAAGTAGGTGTAGGTAGTTGCCTCTGAGCAGGAAGTTGGAAAGGAATGGGTCTACCTTTTCCTCTCACATACAGGGTTTTAATTTACTAATCCTCTTATGGTGAGTGTGCACAGATACTGCAGAATCTTTACTCCTCTTTGCCAGCAACAACATTGGCCATTACAGTTCCCCTGATTTTCTTCGCATCTTGTCTTTTTTTTCCTTCTCACACTGGACATGTCTTGCAAGCCATTTTGGGTTCACTCTCTCTCTCTCTCTCTTTTTTAGAGAATAAGTCTCACTATGTTGCCTGGGGTAGTCCTGAATCCACAGACTCAAGTGATCCCTAGCCTCAGCCTCCTAAGTAGCTGGGATTACAGGTGTGTGCCACCGTGCCCAGCTTGGATTCATTTTCTTTGGAGTAAGTCAAGGAATAGTAAATGATGTCAAAGCCAGTTTTTTTGTTTTGTTTTGTTTTTTTGCCACTGCCAGGATGGGTTCTGAATCCAATTACCAAGATGACCTCAGGGGGTAGTTTGATGCATTTTAGCTTGTTTTCCCTGAATTTTTGTCTCAGGCCATGTTCCTCTCCCAAGTGAAGGATGTCAGTGACAATTTGTTTCCACTGAGCAGTGGGTTGGTTTTGAACTTTCTGGTCCAGATAGTACTGTCCATGGTGGTGGTGGATCTTTCAGCAGCCAGGGTGGAAGAGTCTACTGTTTATTGTAATAGGCCTCTTTTACTATCTGACTCTTGAGACTGTGTGCATATATAACTTTAAAAATTAAGACTAGGCCGAGCACGGTGGTGCCTGCCTGTAAGCAGCAGCCTAGGAAGCCATGGCCGGGGCCAGGGATCATGGTTCGAGTCCTGCCAGGGGCACGTAGCGAGACCTAGTTCCAAAAAACTATAGCTGGGCGTGGTGGTGTACGCCTGTAACCTAGCTACCTGGGAAACTAAGGCTGGGGATTGCTTGAGTCTGTGGTACCCCAGGCAATGTGAGCCTGCGGTTCCACAGGCGAAAATAGTGAGACCTAGTCTCAAAAATAAATAAATAAATAAAATAATAAATAAATAAAAAATAAAAATTAAGGCTAAACAAAAATGAAAAGGGGGAAATATAAATATGCCTTACTGTGAGAAGACCTAACATAGAGGAGTGTCTTTTCTTTGGTTGCCTGCCCTCCATTCTCTCTTCTTTGTTTCCTTTAATAGAAAAGACCTGTGTGGGTTTATTTACCTTGGAGGAAGAAACAGGGGAGATAGGCAGAGGTTGAAAAGAAGGGGGTGGTTTGATAAATCAAGGTCTCAGGGGAGGTGGTGGGGGCAGTGCTTACTAGTGGAGGGATTAGTTTTGAACTGGAGATGGCATCTTAGCTTGGTTGTGTAGAATTGGTGTAGATGTCAGTGTTTGTAGGAAGTGGGAAATTGAGATCACTCGGTCCTTATAGCATAATCTCTGTGAAAAACAGGTCACTGAACGTGAGGAAGGTCTGGAAAATTAGTAACTAGGGTGGAAGCAGTTGAGGGAGGTGACTGGGGACACTGAGAGGGACAAAGAGTTGTCAGGTATTAAGAGCCTCACCAAGCTTAGAAACCCTAAGTTTGTAGTGACCCCAAATCTGTATCCAGCCCCTAGTGCAGTGCTGGCCAGTGGAATGAACAAGTATGGTTGTGTGATTTTTCCCAGGCAGTGCTCAGTAGCTCTGTGTTGGAGTGGAGAAGGGCAGGGTGGTGTTTGAACAGAGCTAGGGTGGGGTTTGAGAACACCTATTGTGAAAGGGGGAGAAGTAGTGTTGCTGAGATAGTGGTTGTTATGGTGACCTTGACTTTTAGTCTGGAAAAAAGGAAGTATCAAATTGTGAGGAAAAAAAAAGGACCAAGAGGTTTGTGACAAAAAAACAAGAAGCCATAAAAAGGTGTTTATAATTGACTACATTAAGAAAGTTGTGAATAGGGCCTGGCACGGTGGCTCGTGTCTGTGAGCTTCAGCCTATGAAACGGCGCCAGGGCTAGGGATCGCAGTTTGAGTCCCGCCAGGGGCCCGCAGCGAGACCTAGTTCCAAAAAAACAGCTGGGTGTGGTGGCGCGCGCCTGTAATCCCAGCTACCTGGGAAGCTGAGGCTGGGGATTGCTTGAGACTGTGGTACCCTGGGCAACGAGAGCCTGGGGTTCCACGGGCAAAAATAGCGAGACCTAGTCTCAAAAAATAAATAAATAAACAAATAAATAAATAAATAAACAAATAAATAAATAAACAAATAAATAAATAAATAAAGTTATGAATAATTTAAAATAACTAGTAATAAAGTACTTTGAAACTGAAGGTGGTGGTTGCACATTTAATACATTGTGAATGTATTAAATGCAACTGAATTGTACACCCTAGACAGATAATTTTTTTTTTTTTTTTGAGACTAGGTCTCGCTATTTTTGCCCGTGCAACTGCAGGCTCTCGTTGCCCAGGGTACCACAGACTCAAGCAATCCCCAGCCTCAGCTTCCCAGGTAGCTGGGACTATAGGCGCGCACCATCACGCCCAGCTATTTTTTGGAACTAGGTCTCGCTGTGTTGCCCTGAGTGGGACTCGAACCGCAATCCCTAGCCCCGGCTGCTTCATAGGCTGAAGCTTACAGGCACGAGCCACTGTGCCCGGCGACAGATAATTAAAAAAAAATTTTTTTTTATTTTGTAATTACCATACAACATCAGTCATGCCTGCATGGTTGTACTGTACCCCCATTCTCCAGCCCCCCGCCCCCATTCCCTTCCTTCCCCACCCTGGTCACTCCAACTTCCCTCGCTGCAAGCTGTCGGTCCATGCTTGGCCCACAGGACCTCTCTTTTTTGTTTTCAAACTATGTAGGACAGGTAATTTTGTTATATATGAAATTTAATTCAGTAAAAATAAAAACATTGGAAACAAATTCAAAAGACAACTGGCAAACTAGGAAAATATTTACAAACTATATGACTAAGGACTTATTTCTTTACTATAAAAAGGGATCTTAAGGAACATGAAGAACAATATCAGTCAACAAATCCGTTTCATCTTCACTCATGAAGAAACACAAATGAAAACTAGGATGATACTATAGTTTGACTGCTTTCCTACTGGGGTCAAAAAGATGCTTTTTTTTTTTCTTTAAAAGATGTTTTTAAGACACTGCCTTGTCCCTTTAATTCTACTTTTAAGAATTTGTCCTAGATACATTTTACATGGACAAAAATATATCTTCAAGAGTAATCATTGTTTTATTGCTGGCATTAGCAAAGTGTGGACATCCTTTATGTCTGTTGATGGGAACCTGATCAAAATAAATGGCACCTAGGTAATGGAAAGCTATGTACCCTTTTAAAAGGAACTAGATTCTGTTTAGTGAAAGGAATGCTTTCCTAGCTACACTGAGGGAAACTAGCAAGGTATATTAGCATGGTCAGAGTATGCTAGTACCTGTTACTTAAAATAAGGGTAAATATCTTGATACATGTTTGACTGAATCTGAAGACTGTAAGAATAGTCTAGGAGCCACTGATCATAGTTGTCTCTGGAAATGAGAAATGGGAGTCGGGGGTCAGAGGCAGGAGGTGGCCTTTTCACTACTGTTTGAATTTTTTTAAAGCCATGTTTTAGCTTGTTAAAAATATTAAAAATGTAAAAAGTGAAAAGGAAAAGGGCATTGTTTCTCAAAAGTGTGTAATTTTAATTCCAGATCAAGGATTCTTTCTAGGACTTCCCTACTCAATCAGTCTGGAAAGGTGGTCTGGGACTCTGTTTCTTATGTCTCCCACAGGATTCTGATTCACCTGAAAGTTTGAAATCCATAGGCTAAAACATTGGAGGTCAAGGAGCAGTTCATGGGAGTCAGCGGATGCTGGGGGTTTCTCTAGGTCAGTGATGGAGGGGTGCAAGGTGGGCTGTTACTGTGTGGGGTAAGCAAGGCCACTGGTATTTTGGCAGCACTTAAAGGCTGTGAGTAAATGATGATTTAATTAGGTTCTGGGAGTCACACACCTAAAGGTTGGTGTGAGCTGCCTCGTTTCTCTCACCAGCTTCATCTGGAACAACTTTTGTCCCTGGCTGGCTCTGTCCCAGTCCCTCTGGCCTCAGTCCTGAACTGTGCTGTTCCTTCCTGCTGTCACATGTTGCCTGGAATGCTCACATTCTTCTTCAACTTCCACTTCTCTCTTCAAGGATATTTCCTCCAGGAGAAAGTCTTCCCCAACCCCAGCCTAAGTCAGAACTCCATCATGGGTCCTGTAGCTCTCCTTTGGAGCACAGGTGTTATAATTAGATAAATATGGAATGATTTAATATTTGTTTTGGTCACTGCTAGGTTCCTACAACTATGCCTGGCACACACTTGGGACTTAAAGTCAAGATTGTTTGTGGAATGAATGAACCTCAAGACAAAAGGACCAAAAGACTGAAGTGCAGGAATGGGAGTGAGTGGTGAAGGTGACGTGTCAGTGGAGTGTTGCTTAACTCCCCCTGGCTCAGCCTAGGACTTTGGCCAAGCCTCAGGGAGCCTCTGATGAATGTCAGAAAGCAGCAGTTAGACATAGCAGCTTGATGCTCTTTGGCTACCCAGAGCCTTGACATCTGAGTTAGAATATAAGCCCCAGACGTCACAGACATGATATGAGGCTTCTGCCTGGTAAGGCCCGCAGCTCCTTCTGAACCTCAGGTATGGCATGCTTAAGCAACCTTAAGGAGCAGTGGCAACTAACACTCTTGGTCACAAAGGAGAGGCCACCCCTGTCCAGCTCCCCAGGGCTTCTTGTCTGTATGGGAAGTGAATTATTACTTCCCCTGTAAATGAGTAAGTTTACTTTGTGGCTTTACCAAACTGTACCCTTGAGTTTGGAATGACCAAATCAATTTTTCTTTTTTTTTTGAGACTAGGTCTCGCTATTTTTGCCCATGGAGCTACAGGCTCATGTTGCCCAGGGTACCACAGACTCAAGCAATCCTCAGCCTCAGCTTCTCAGGCATTACAGGCATGTGCCACCACGCCCAGCTATTTTTTGGGACTATGTTTCGCTGTGTTGCCCCAGGTGGGACTTCCGCGATCCCCAGACCCCACCACGACTCCATAAGCTGTTGCTTACAAGCACGCGCCACCATGCCTGGTGTCAAATCAAGCTTTGATGTTTACTTTGGAGCACAGGTATAGTATAGCCATTCAATAAACATTTATTGACAGCCTGTGAGCCAAGTGCCAAAGGTGCAGGGAGAAACCGAGTCCTCACCTCCAACCTAACAGTCACAGATGAACATGCCACACACTCCTTAAACACTACACAGACCACAGACTCATGCCTAGTAAAAGGTTTATTTCCTTCTTTATGCTCATAAACAAAAAGAAGTGGCCTTCACCCCTACTCTCCCGACAAAGAATCACATCTTGAAGGAATGGGAGGCAGAGTGGTAGAAGGGGGCTTAAGTGTGAGGCTGAATATGGGACTTCATCCCTTTTTCCCCCTCAATCACTCTTCTGCATCCCCCTCCAAAAATTTAGGTGTGAACACAGCTTACCACTCAGGGGGCTGCAGCAGCACAGCTGTTGTCAAAAAAATTAATGCCCACGTTCAACAAGAGATGGGTCCAGTGCGTATTTGGGGGAAAAGGGAGAGGGAAGCAAGGGAAGGGGGGTTGGTTGAGGAAGCCATTAGATGGAGGGGAAGGGAGAGAGGCTGGGAACCTCCCCACAACAGTGGGGAATCTTGGTCCTTCCCCTACCTCTCCCAGCACCATCCATTCCCTATTTCAGTCCCCCTTCCTAGCAGAATTGGTCATCGTATTCCTCATCCTTCATCCCCTTCAGCCGGAGTCGGGCAAAGTCCTCAAACACGATGTCATCATCTGTGGCATAGCTGGGTGGAAAGGAGGGGAAGACAAGGGCTTCAGACCCTCTTCTTGACCTCCCCCCTTCATAGAGATAAGGTGTTAGAGCAGCCTTTGGGATGCACGAAGGGACAAAGGGTGGTAATGGGTAGCTTACGAGGCTAAGTCATCTGGATTTGATGCTTCAACCATCCCTCCCCCAAAAGGAGAAAAAAAAAATAGGGGTAAAGACTAGATCTGAGTATTACAGGAATCTGTGTCCCAAAAGGATCAAGGGTAAGAAGGTAGGGGAAGAATTTCTTACTTGGTATCAAATTCAATAAGGTTGGTATCCACAGGGGCATCTGTCTCGGGAACAGCTGAGGGAAGGAGAGGGGGTGGGTAGGTGGGTGCTGAGAGGACCAGCTTTTCCCTCACTGGCCTTCCTCAGGTCCCTCTTTCAGGGGCTTGGGGTGGGTGGCATGCTCACCTGACTGGGGTCTGGGGAGGGTGATGTGGTCATGGGGCTTGGGGTGCATAAGAACAAAAGGCAACTCCACGGAGACATCCCTGGGGAGGGAGAGCAGTGATGGAGACAATGATACAGACCCAGAGAAAAACACTCTGACCCCTACCCCAGGCTCCCTTACCACACTCACCCGCCACGAGACACCACCAGCTTCACCTTGACCCTATAGGACACCAGGATTCCCAGCACCTCCTTGTTGGCACCTTCCTTCACACTGCAATGGCAGGAGGGAGTGGGGCTGGGGCCTATCACCCAGTCCCTTAGGCCTCCCTTTGGGCTTCCAGGATTCTGAGCAGCCTCAGGGCAGCTTCAGCGACTCTTAGGAGGTAAAGTCTCCCTCAACCTTGCTCTGCTCAGAACTCTCTGCTTTTGCCGTAAAGCCTTGGGACCTAACAGCCCACACTATCTCGCTTGCTACCAGCCCTCAGCCCTCACCTCCTGAGCCTTTCCTTGCTGGTCATTCTTATCAGGCTTGCCTACAAAGGCACCAGTGCAAGGTGCAATCCAGTCCTGACGTTGTGAAACTCCCCACCTCTGGGGATGCTCCTGTTCGCGAAGGTACCAGCGCCAAGGTACCGACATCCAAGAGACAGACCAGCAGCAGCCCTACTGGCCTCATCCGGCCTGAGTCTTTGTGCTTACAATCTCTGCCTGGAACACTTTCTTGCACATCCACATGGCCAGTGCTTTTGGGGTTCTCACTCAAAATTCACCCCTGTATTAGGCCTTCTTTAGCCACCCTATTTAAAGTAAACATTTTATATCTCTACATTTTATATCTTCCTTTCTGTCTGGCCTTTTCTCTTCAATATGTATCACTAAACATGCTGTATATTTTATCATCTATCTCATATGTCTCATATCTCAATTCCTGGTACCCAGGACAGAACCTGACACTCAGTTGGCACTGAAGAGACATCTCCTGGGCTGTAGGAGAACCCCAGCTCTAAGCCCAGCCCCACTCACATGGTGCTGGAAGCCAGGTTGGTGTCCTCATGTTTGAGCTTCCCATCCAGGGCAAGACCACGCTTCTCCCGGTTGTCGCTGAGCAGCGGGGTAATGGTGTACACCTTACAGAACGTGGAGCTGGGAGATACCTGGTCACTGGGGTGGGGGTAAGAGTACAAGGCTCTTGGAAGGGCCAGTGCCCATCCCCAAGTAGCCTCTTGCATGACCAGCCCCTTTTCTCTTTGGGTGCAGGTCACAAGTAAGTCAGTTTGGGCTCAAGATATTTGACAGCTCAGAGCCACCTGACTGTGGAGGAGATGCCCCCATGAGTGGAGATAGTTTGGGAAGAACTGCACCCCCCCCACCTCACCTTCTCTGGGGCCTACACTTCTCCCCTAAGGTTGGAACCCAGAGCTGTTCTGATACTCACTCTTGCTCGATCTGAGCCACAGGACACTTGTACTGGGCGGTGCTGAAGAGGCAGATGTCGGCATACTGTCTCACTGTGGGTGGGGTGGAGTCAAGCAGCTCTGTGCAGAGCTCAGACTGCAGCCCAGCCCACACAGTGCTCGACCACAAGGCGGGGGCCCAGCCCAGCACAGCCCCACCCCCTACTCTGACACATGGCTGCCCGAGGAGCCTAAATTCTTTGGGTCCTGGTGGGGCTCCCGCACTGGGGTGTTCTTGGGCTGAAATTGCACCAGAAGCTGCTCGTGCAGCAACTCCCTCCCCCAAGATCCCCCCTTTCAACCCCGCCTCCTACCAGAGACTCTGATCTTCTTGACAGTCTTGGTGGAATTGTTGGTGACATGGACATTGACGTTGAGAGGCTCCCCATGGTAGTACAGCTTTTGAGGGGAAGGGGATCAAGTTAATCGGATCTTATCACTGGTTCTGTTACCAGTGTGCCCCCTACACAGACATTGCTTGGCTTTTCCCTAAACCCAAGCTCCCACACCCAGTTGAGGCAGCCTTTAAAAACACTAAGGCAGCTTTGACATGTCCTCCCAAGGGCTGGCCTACCCAGCAGCACCTGTGGCACCCTCTCACACCCACCTCCTTATCCAGGGAAGCCTCAAGGTGCAGGGACCGGTCAGACATGAGGAAGTGGCGTGTGGTTTCAGCTGAAGGCTGGGGGCCGGGCTTCTCTGGGGCAAACTGTACCTTTCGGATCACCAGACGCACAGAATTCCTGGGGTTGGGGATGTGGGGCACAAGGGATCAGTTCTCAGACACGCCTAACCCCAGCTCCCACCTCCCGCAGGGGCTCCTGGGAGTAGGCAGAAATGGTCACATCATAAGGAGGTTGCCTCTCTCACCTTTTGTGGCTTTTCTCTTCTAGTGATTTGGCACAGAAGGCTCGAATCTCAAAGTCTACCCCGCAGGCCTTTGGAGGAGGAGAAATCTTATACAAAGTCCCTGCTGCCTTTACCATCACTCCCTCCCTTCCCTCAGCCCTGTCTTGCGCAGGGACCCTGTTCCCATCTTGGTCTGAAGAGTGGAGGGCCAGGGTCTTCCTCTAAGGCCTGGTACATGGCAGAGGCTCAGTCTTGGTTGTGCAAGGTGAGCCCCTGCACATGTAGGTCAAGAGAGGAGGAGACCGTCACACATGAGCACTGACTATGCCGTAAACTCATTTCCATTGGGGGGATCTCCTGACCCTTCATCCCATCTTCTCCTTGACAGCCCGGCCCCCTCTCAGGTGTGCCCCCCCAGGCTCCTGCTTCACCCTGTTCAGCCCTACAAGCCCTCCCCCAGTTCTCCCATACCTTCCCTGTATCTTCAGGGCCTGGTTGCAATGTGACAGAGCAGGGCAGATTCTGGGGTATCTGTGGTGGAGGAAAGAGTGGCTTGAGATCTAGAAAGTCTCCAAATCTTCCTTCCAATCTCAACTTAAGAGACTAGAGGAATCCTCAGAATGAGAGAGGAAGAAGAAAGGGGCTCCCACAGAGGAAGCAGAGAGACTAGGGTGGCCCTGAAGGGAGGTGGATCTAGGGTTCTTCCTCATTGTTTCTTCCAGATCTGCTTTAACAGGTGCCTCACCTCCACCCAAACACAGTTCCAGACCCCTTGCCCTACAGAGGTTGGGGGGGCATCCTCACTGTGAAATAAAAGGGGTGGGCATGTTGGCCCAGCTTCCTCAGCAGCCGGTCCTGCAGGCGGGTGGGGGGCCGGGGTGGATTGGGCATTGGAGGGAAGGCCTGATAGGTGGCGATGAACAGGTCTTTGCGGAAGGACAAGCCCAGCACATCCAGGTCTTCACGGCCATAGCGGAAAGCGCAGACGAGGGTCACAAACACTGGCAAGGGAGACAAGGTTGGGTGGTCAGGAGTCCTCCTTCTCCAGTCTCCCCCAGTACTTAGCAGCAACTGCTCCTTACTTGGTTGCATAAAACTTCCCTCCTACTTCTGGCTTCCACCTCAGCCCTCCATCTCTCTGGGGGTCAACCCATTTCACCAACCCACCTCCCACCTCCCCCTGGGTCCCTGGATTTCGGGCCAGTACCTTTGCGGTCCTTTAAGTAGTCAGGGTCCACAAGCACCACACCATCTAGGAAAGGGACGTGTGAGTTCTTGTTGGGGACTTTCCTCCGTTCTTGCACCCCAGAATTTCCCCTCTTGGTGTACATGATGCCACCTTCTGGAACACTTACCTACAGGATCCACTTTGTCCAGGTGGTCTACAAAGTCCCGCTTGCCCAAGTACACTGTAAGCTGAGGATGTAGAGGAACCACAGGGAAGATTGGGTAGGAGGGTGGCAGTGCATCAGGAAGGTGTTTGCAGGTGATTCAGGTTAGAAGTAGGGGAGGAGTAGGTATTTCCCAGCCTACCCAACCTTGAGGCTTTTTAGCAGCACCCTAATATCTTTTCACACCTCTGTCAACAGTGAAGGTGTGAGGATTCTCAGGGAGGACCCAGCTCTAGGCAGCCAGTTAGCAGACTCACTCCTTTTCCTCAAGGGGCTCTGGGATAAACAGGCATACTCTGAGGGTCCCAGGCACCCTAGGATGGCTCCTATGAGGGTCACCAGGGGCTTATGGGCCCCTCCCCTTTGGTCTAATTTAGGGACCCAGCCCTGGGGGTTCAGGTAGAGCAGACTTTGAAACAAGGGGCTCTGGGGTAGCGGTGGAGGGGTAAGGAAGTTACCTTTTAGCTGTCATAGGAAGTGGGGAGTTAGGGGTTTGGGATCAATACAGACGCAGGCTGGGCCTTGTTAAGGGCTCATGGAAGGTGAGGATGACAAGCTCCATGGGAGACTTACCTTGCAGTTAGGACTCGACTTCTTGAAGACCCTAACAAAACAGAAAGGGAAACCCCACTGCTTCCTTCAGACTCAGCAAACTCGCCCAGCACCAGGACCTAATCCCTCCCCAACCTGAAAAGCAAGAGTTTACCCAGGATTCCTATCTGGAAGCTTTGGGCCTTTGCCCAATCCTACCCCCTCCCACTTCTTCCCATTAGGAAAGGTAACAACAGGTTCTTCATATTTCCAACATTGTAGCCCCTTGAAGCAGGTTGTCATGACAAACACCCTCCCTAGTGAGGGAAGACCAGCCCCCACTGGTACACCTCTGCTAGTTCCCCTCCTCCATTGGCCATGGCCACTGGTTTCCTTAGGAACCACCACGTTCTCCCCAGAGGACCTCCCTCAGGGGGACCTGAATGAGTAGCTTCCAGCAGTATGAGACCACACTTTCCTGTCTTCTCTGATCTCCACTCTAAGGATAGCTGGAGTACTTGGAAGAGTAATGGTCCTGGCATTTGCCTCTAAAATGGTTTGTCATGGGTACTACCTAAACCTGACCCAGAATACTCCACTAACTTCTGACTGCCCCTGCACCTCTGATCTCAGAGTCTGTGTTTTTCAAGGCCTATCTCAGATAGCATCACTTCCTTTAGATAGCATGTTGAGTCCAGACCCTAGTAACATTTTTTTTGGAGAGGTTTCCTGCCACACTTCGCTTATGCTTTACTTGTGGCATGACAGCATGCAACACAATTAGCTGTGTATAATCCATCTCAATAGATAGGACTGAGCTTCAGAAGTTTTATTCACATATCTCTCCAGCACAATGCCAGTGCAAGACAAGGATGATGATACTGGCTAATGTTTATTGGGTAAATACTCCATGCCCAGCAAGGTTTCCAACGCTTCATGTGGGCTATGTATTTAATACTCTATGCAACCCAAAGACAGAGATCCTAATGTCCCTACTTTGTAGGTGAAGAAATAGGCAGGGGAGAGGTCAAGTATTTTGCTTTAGCTCACAGTGTAAATGGTGGAATTCAGATACAAGCATTCTGGCTCTGGGTCCACTCTCCTAATCACTAAACTATTTTACTATCCTGCCTCTATAGTTAGCATCAAGTTTGTGAACTTGAAAGGGATTCATTTACCCGTTGCTGAAACAATCTAAGTCTGGACTCCACCCACTGCTGGCGGGGTAGGGAAGTGTCTGACCCTTACACTTGGGCCACCTGTGGGCCTGTGCTTTGCTGCACCACCTTACAATCTGCTCTCAATGGACTCTGCCTCGGCAATGATCCCTGGGAATGGTCCCCAGAGTCGAAACTGAAATCCTGTCCAGTGGCCTATCCCTTCTCCAACCCAACCCAACCCAACCCCACCCCACCCCACCTCACTTTCTCTTAGAACAACTTTACTTGGCCCTTTTTTCCAGAAGGCCAAGCTATCCAAAGGCCATAAGGCAAAGGGTATGGAGGGCCCCATCTGATAAGAGAATAAGTAGTGGCAACTAGAATAATTTCCCCACCTCTTGCCCCAACTTGGGGGCTGATTGCTGTGGCATCATTCAGTTCTTTCCTCCCTTTGCTTCTGGTTTTCCTTTATGTCCCAGTTTCTTCCTATTAGGAGGCCTGGCAGGAGTTGCAACAGCCACCATCAGTAGGCCCTCTGAAGTGTGGCTTTGGGTAATGGCTCTGGAGCAGCTATAGGGCACTTGCCCTTTGGATCCTAACCCAACCAGATTCCTGCCAGGCTCAAGAGAATATGAGTCTGGCCAAGGAGAAGTGTGTGTGTATGTGTGGGGTGACCAGGGAGGTGCCCAGTGAGGGGAGGCAGCAGAAGCAGATGCCCCACCACATTTCCTGCTATTCTCTCCATTTCCTGTGGCCCAGAATTTGATGGGGGTGGGGGAATTGTGCCAAGTCAGCAGGCCCCCTTTGGTCCATCCGTCAACCACACAACGGAAATGGGGGCCTTCCTTGAGTTAGGGACTTCCCCTTTCTCTGGGGTGTGTAACCCCTAATCCAGGACACCGATCTCTCTCATCATCTCTAACACTAGTCTATTTGGTGCTCAGAAACCTGAGTTCTCATTCTCTGTGGGTGGGGGCGGTGGTGGTGAGTCTGATAAAATGTTGTGTAGAACAAGTGACTGCTCAGGACCCATTCCTGATCTCCCTTGGGTAGGCATGCAGCCCCAATCTTTTCCTCATTTTCTTGTGCTCGCTAGGGACTCAAGCATTCACCTACTGTCCCCTTGGGATGTTGGGTCACAACAGGAAGTGGATTTTGCTAGATACCAAAAAAGAGAACTCGGGGTGTCAGTGGAAGGAAGACACCTCAATTGCACAGAAAACATCCGGGGAGTGGATGGTGTGCCATGGGCAGATACTGTCTCCCCTCACCTCCCGGGTAGAAGAGCAAGGCCTACAACTGGGAGGGCCACCACGCACCCAGTTCCCCCCAGATGAAGCTGTTGCTCCTAGCAACCCAAGGGAAAGCAGAAGTTTGGAAGTGGAGCCACCTGGCCCTCGGGACAGGTGGGGGCAGCCGGACTGCCAGTGGGGTATTGGACAGGAGGTTTTCCAGGCACCAGTCTAGGGGAATCTCCCTGTCGGCTGCAGCCTCTCTACACCCGACCCCTGAGGGGGATGGCCACCTGCTCCTTCTTCCTCCGCCCCTGCATCTCAGCCTGCACCAGAGAACCCAGTCGTCCGGCCCCCACATCCCTGAGAGAATCCACATGCCAGCTCCCTGATCCCTTCCAGCCCTGTCTTTCTGCAGGGGCTCTAGCATGCTCCCC
>PVHY01012165.1:0-37339 GCA_004024945.1 Uropsilus gracilis
AAAAAATCTTTGCTCTCCACATGAGTGATAAGGGTTTAATAACGAAGATCCACAAGGAACTCACACAACTAAACAAAAGCAAAACAAAAAGCCCAATCAAAAAATGGGGAGAAGAACTAAAAAGACACTTCTCCAAAGAGGAAATACAAATGGCCAACAGGCACATGAAAAAATGCTCAACATCGCTAGTAATAAGGGAAATGCAAATCAAAACCACAATGAGATACCACCTTACACCAGTAAGAATGGCCCACATCCAAAGAACAGGCAACACAAATTGCTGGCGAGGATGTGGAGAGAAAAGAACACTACTACACTGCTGGTGGAAATGTAAACTAGTTCAACCACTATGGAAAGGGGTGTGGAGGACCCTCAAGCTAATGAAAATGCAACTACCATTTGACCCAGCAATTGCTCTTCTGGGAATATACCCAAAAGAGACCTCAATGTGGGTACAAAAGGACACCTGTACCCGGATGTTTACTGCAGCACAATTTATAATTGCAAGGTCATGGAAACCCCCTAAATGCCCCAAAACAGAGGACTGGATGAAAAAAATGTGGTATATATACACACGATGGAATATGACTCATCAATTAAAAATGACAAATTTGACAACTTCATAACCACATGGATGCATTTAGAAGAAATCATATTAGCTGAAACAAGCCATAAAGAAAAAGGCAGAAACCAAATGGTTTCACTAATGTATGGGATATAGTGAAAAAAATAAATAAATAAATAAAAGCCTTGAGGAAAGTCAAAACAAGCGAAGCACCAAAATGAAGTGCACAACTATGAACAGGAGGGAAAGGGGGGGAAGGGAGGGGAGTGAGGGGAGGGGACAAACCCTTGAGATTACAAAGTTGTGAAATTTATATATAAAGAAAAAGGGGAAAAATATAGCTATTAAAACTGAAAAAAAAAAAACTAAAACAAATTTTTGTTTCAGTTCCCCTTGCAGTTTGAGTTGAGTCCCCATTGACATTTTTATGGTAGATGATCTGTATCACATTCTCTATCATTTATTTTAAGTATTTTATGGTTTTAGTTCTTATATATAAATATTTAATCCATTTTGATTTAGTAGCAATATTGTAAAAACATAAAAATAGAAATATCATATGATCCAGATAATACTATCTTTGCTAGGTACCCAAAGAACATGAACACACTAATACAAAAAATTACACCTTTTTATGTTCATATAAGTACTTCCCATGATTGTGAAGTCATGGAATCAATCTATGTGAACTTTGGGAGATGACTGGATAAATAAATTGTGGGATATAAATTCAGTTGTGTATTAAGCTAATTAAATAGATGAAATAATGCTTTTTGGGATAAAATGGATGACCATTTAGGTGATTATGCTAAATTAAAAAAGCTATGAAGTGTTCACTTATCTGTGGGATAGAAACTACAAAAACCATATACTGGAAATGTATTGCAAAAACAAATCTTAGACTTAGAGAAAAACATCCTGGTTACCAGAAATAACAAAGAAGGAAACACACTGATATGGGAAGTTTGGTAAATGATTGAAGCATAAGAATGCACATATGGAGGAGCAATAATGTAACCCCAAAGTTATATAGACATGTAAGTGACAATAATAAAAATTGTTATTAAATATTTCAAATACATAGAAAATTAGAGAGAATACAATTGATATGTACTCTTCACACAGCTTTACCAAATACTAAATATGTTGCCATATTTTCTTCTTTTTTTAATTAAAATAAAATAATTTAAGCCAGTATATAAAACACCACCTTTGTATCTCTTTCAAATACTTTTCTTCTTTGTCATTATCAAGGAATTGATTTTCATTTCTTTGTATGTTATGCTTTTAGTTCATGCTCATATCTACAGAAAAGGTAGCAATGTCTTGAATGTTTTAAACTTTTAATTGTTAACTATCTTCAACCAATAGAGATTGCTTCCCTTTGTTAGAGATTCCAGTTGGATAGTTATCAGTCTCAGAAACTTATATCTCACTGGAATCATTACAGTTTTGGTTTCCCAAAGGTAGAGAACATGACAGAGCTTGTTGGACAGCTTCCATAGTAGAATATTGCATTGTGTCTTACCAAAAGAATGTGAGTAGGTATGTACAAAAGATCAAGTAGAATGCTCAAGAAATCACAAACTGTTTTCAATATCCAAAGGATGAAGTGACATTCTAGGCCACTTTTTGGTGGTGGGCCTGAAACAGAATCCCTGTGGTACATAGAGGTCATGGGGCATGATTGACTTTAACTCAGCAAAGCCATGGGATATTGGTGGCCTAACAGAGGCCCAGCTGCCTCAGCACACCACTTGGGGCTTGTAGACAGCTCCAAGACCACTTCAGTAAGAGCAGTGGCAGCAGGCATTTTCTTGCCCCACTATCTCAGTGTGAGCAGTCTCACCTGGGCTAAAGTCATGAGACTTACTCTTTTCTGGCATTGGACCAACAGGCAGGCTCAAAGCACAGCCTAACTGAAGTCACTGAAACCGCTGTTCTAGCCCTGCTGCAAGCATACTTGCATTGCTATACCCATGTCCACTGAGGAGTACTGGGTACAATGTACTTTTGACCCCACTAAGGCTGGCTCTGACTGCTACTTCCCAGAGCACAAGACTGATAAGCCTAACTCGTCCCGTAGTGTAGGTTGGGTCTGAGCAGGATCCCATGAGCAGATGACTGCAAATCCTTCACAGACATATTCATCAGTACTTTGACCTTCAGAGAAACCTCCATAGACCTTTGTAGACTTTGAGGCCTCCATAAAGTTCTAGACCTCTGTAGACTTTCAGAGACCTGGCCACTGCACCTACCTCCAGTCCTGCTTCTGATATCAACTGCAAATAACACTTGTTGACTGAACCTGGTGTTTTTGAAGAGGTGTTTGCTGCTTGCCCTATGCCAAAAGTTCACAAAAAGCTGTAGTAAAGGTGTCTCTGGCATCACCTCCTGGTGAATGATGTTGACCAGAGCAGGTAACTAGTGACCAGTACTGCTGAACTGTGTCAAGTACCTCTGCTTGTTCTCTGATCCTTCTGATCACCTGATCACCTGCCATTACTTTTTGGTGCTGTTGAGCCCAGTGTAGTTCAGTCCAGCATCTCGTTCTGTTCATCTAGCCTTCAAACTCTTGCTATAGGCTGCTGTGATATCACCTCTGCAGCACCACCTATGATCACCTCAAATAGCCACCATGAATTGGATCTTGATCCACTGCTAACTGGTGAGCCACCAGTTCCAGGCTCTTGTCAAAGGAACAAACCATCTTACATGAACAGCCTTTGTTTTAGGCTACTGGACACTATCTGGGGTGAGAGAGCTCACCACTTGTGACATTAGAAATTCTTTCCTTCTTCCCAGTCTCCCCTTTGTTAATAGACCCCACTTGTTGTTCTTTGAGCCTAACTGGTTTCTTGTAATTGTGAGCGCATGAATGAGAACCCAAAGACAGACCATTCACTGACCAAACAGTATTGGCAATGTTTTTAGGCTGAAGACACAATTTTTGTTAGATGGCCTGGAGGACTGAAAAATGTAACTCTGCTACATGATATTGAGTAGCATTACTTAGCAAACAGTTTCCTGAATATTCTTGGGGCTCGTTAGTCATTCTACCTAAGGTATGTATGATGGTACAGCATGGTATGTTGTGAGTAAGACTTTTGATTACCAACCATCAGAATACCATTGTATAGTGAAAGTTTGGAAATCAATGTGTAGAAACACTTACACAAAGAAACTTGTCACATGATGCAAAAAGATTTTGATCCTCAGATGTTATCAGTTTAACACAGTGTATCAGGTATTTCAGCAAGTTTAATTGATTCCATTAGTGACATTTTCTAAGCAGCTTAGACTACAGCAGGAACAACTGAATATATTTGATGGTAATAAGTTACAAGCTTATGGCTTCCCTTAGATATTTGTATATGGCCATCCTTTGAATTTCTTATCACCTATGTTTCCTTTAAGTCTTAAATAGAGATTATGATTTTCTTTTGTTTCCTTCTTGGATTCTATATACTCTGTGGGGAGAGGGTGACTGGTGGGAAGTGATTTATGTACCATGCCAACACTTCTCTATAGGTAGTTGAATTTCTTCTGGTAGTTATGTAGCAGATAAAAATAATCATTAGTTCCTACTATATATCAATATGATAATATTAATAGGTAACACCTAAAGTACACAAATTGACCCCAGGCTTTCACTAACAGATCATATTAACTTTGTTTCTCCTCTGTAACCCAGTTTAAATGACATTTGCTCATTTTTTAAATGTCATTACTACTAGCTAGGTAGAAAAATGACTTACGCATACTGTAGGGTAAGTGAATCTGGCCAGGTTATTTCTCCATAAGCCTGTATAACTGAGCTTGGGGTATTATGTCCTTCCTCATGATTGTGCAATCCAGTGGATATGTACATGTGTAAGTGTGCACAACTGCACCTAATTGAGAGCAGATAAAGGTGCACAGAGAGGATGAGAAATGAGCATGAATGAGTATGAGAGAGTGCAAGAGACCACCAGAGAAAAAGCTCAGGGAAAGAGTGTGAAGATTCCTGGAAGGCTAGGAGGCTCACCTGTCTCCTAGCTCCTGCAGCCCTGGCCCTGCCCTGCCTGGTGTGTTTGTGTAACTGCTAAAATAATAAAGAACCTATGCAGACAGGTGAGCCCAATGTTTGCCCTTATAATTGGCAATGAGGAAGGGGTGATCCCCCAACGCATACAACAGAGTCACAGAAGTCTTATTATATACCTTTGCCAAGACTCCCCCATTCTGTTCAGATAGGTGTATATGATCTTTGATCCATAATAGGGTAGTAACCCTCAGCCATCATCTTGCAGTTATTTACATTTATCCTCCTCATTAAAAGAGAGGACTATTTATTGCATAGTTGATCTGTACATTCACCAACGTTCTCAAAATTATTCTCAAATTTTATTGGTGAATTCATCATTCTTCCTCTTATAGAAATCCATGTTTCTTTCAGCATTTTATCCTAATTTCTACAAGTGACAAGAATTGCAAAGTTTAAGAAAATTTACTTCACTTGTGAGTTACTAATGCAGGTCATCACAGTTTCTTGAGTGCTGGTAGACTTCTGGGTCAGCAAAAATATATTTCATTTTTCAGAGTATAGTAGTAGAACAAATATCAGTGTTTTTATCATAGAAGCTTAAATCTCACCATAGGAAAATTGAAAATGGTCACATGACAACTAAATCTACAAAAAGGTTGCACTACAAGAGAGGGAGCATCTCCCAAAATTAAAGTTTGGATCCTCAAACTTTTATAGTGGGCAGTAAACATATCTTCTCTTTACTATCAAAGGAGATATTATCTTTTTGTATAGTAAGCATCCCTGATCAAGAAGTAACTGTTCTCTATATCACAAAATCTCTAAAAAAAACCTGCTCTTTACTTCAGAAAGAGATACTGTCTCTATATCACAAAACTGTTATTCTAATATCTTTCAAAAGAGTGTAAAAGATTAGTAACTGTCTTGAAAGAAGATATACAGAAATATTTGAGACACATACAGACTTGCTGTGCAAAATTGTAAGTAGAGCTGATGGATATATGTCATCTTCAAACTCATTAGATAATGGCAAATTTCTACCTGACATGAATTCTCTCCTCAAAAATATAAAATCTCCAACTTCTTTAACTTGACAATATATATTTTCAAACTTCACATGTATTGTTGACTTGTTGTTTGTGAGATCATATTCATTTCCATTTAGTGTTTACTTATGAGATTTATATAGACCATGGATATCAAGTTTCTACTATATTCCAGGTACTTGTGATACATCAGCATGTTTAAAGCAAGAAAAATCATGAAATTTTAGGGCTAACATTCTAATAAGAAAACTAAAAAAAAGAAACCCACATATTGTGCATACTGTACATTAGCAATTGATATATGGTATGGAAAATATAGAGCAAGTTAATGAGGAGCACGTTAAGATGCTCCAACTTTATTGGGACCTGTACTATATTTGTCAGTTGCCTATTCATAATTTTCCTCAAATTTACTATTGGTTGTTTTTCTTGTTATATATATATATATATGTATTCAATGTATATTCATTTTATATATATATATATATATACTCATTCATTTTTCTATTAAAACTTGTACCAAAATACTATTTAACTCTCCTTTACATATGACAATTTTTGAAATAAGGGATTTGCATATTTTAACATAATCAAAATTGCCAAATTTTAACTTCAATATTTATTCATTTGACTGCTCTTAATCTAAAGCTTTTCCATTTCCATAGGACACTATGTAAACATTCTCTTCCATTTGTATTGAAAATTTTATACTTGTTATTTTCCAAATTTGAGTATTGACTTTTTACAACTACATTTTTTTTGCATGTAAGATGTGATAAATGCATTTAAGTTTATTTTTTGACATATGGAAAACATTAATACAGCACCATTTATCAAATAAAATGATTGCTCACCATTCATCTGAAATGTCACTCCTATTGTGATTCCATTTGCCTATGTTCAAATCCGTTTCTAGGTTTCTCTTCCATTTCACTGATATATTTGACCTCTGCATTTCCATCCCTGTACCCCATACATATCCTTCTCCACAGCTGACAGTTTTGGTGTTAAAACATAGAACAAATCATGTGGCAGCTCACTAAAATACTCCAATGGTTCCATCACACACACTGTAAAAAATTCACTCTAGAACCTTTAAGACTGTAAGCTTTCTTTTTCACAACATTCCCATCACCTCTCTGAATTCATTTTCTGATGTTCTCCACCTTGCCCACTCAGTTCCAACCATGCTGGTTCCTTAGTGTTCTTCAAACATTGCAAGGATTACTCCTTCCTTAGAAACTCTGTATTTGATACCTCTGCCTGAAAATTTCCTTCCCCTGGGAGGTTATCTGACCAGTTTACTCATAGCCTTCAATTCTTTAATCAAAACTCATGTTCTCAAATGAGATTTTTACTGTCTATTCAATTTCAACTGCCTCACTGGAATTTCAATTACCCATTCCTTGTTTTATTTTATCCTTTTTTAACACTTATGTTGAGAATTCCTCATACTTATTTTATCATGGCTACTCTCTGTCTCCAACATTAAAATTAAAGCTCCTTGATGATTTTATATGCTTCTTTGATTCATTATCATATTATAGACACCTGTGACTAGAATATTATCTGGCAAAGAGCCCACCTGAAAGAAGTACTGGTGAGATAAAGATAAAGCAAATACATTTAAAAGAAATGGAGTCAATGCAAGTAAAAAGGAAAACTGTGTGGTTTCCTCTAGCTCTAGCCTTAAAATTATAAATGCAAATACCTCCAGGGGGCAATGGAGTCTTTTATTATATGAGACAAATCAAATGTGGGCCTGTTCACAACTTGAGAGAATATTCTGAATCTAAAGTGAGCTGAGTTTTTCCTCAGACCTAGTTGCTTACATCCTGTTTGGGACGTAGGCCCTAATACTCAGATTTTTTTTTCTTTTTTTCCCTGAATATCATAAATGTGGATTTTTTGAAAACATGAAGCATCCCAAATATTAGGAGTTAATTTAAAAATAAAGATCAATCACAACATGGAGAACAAACAAAAATGGTAGCTAACTAAAATAAAATTGGTCTGTGAGCAGACTGCTGATATTTGCTCAACTAAATTGAGTGATGTATGAGGAAAACTTACTCTCTACTATTTTGGGCTTGCCTTCTGCAATTTTGTAGCAAACAGCTTCCGGTTGTGTTGGATGCAAAGAATCAATTGGAATTACCACTTCTTTTGACTCATGAAAGCACCTTTATCCCCTCTACCCTTGCTATTCATACATTCAGGGAAGCCTGGAGACTGGGGAATCCAAAACGCTCTATTTAAGATCAGGAGTAAGTTGTTTAGTGAAGTGTGCAGTGGTGAAAATAAGAGCTTTTGAAGAGGAACTTTCACAGTAGGACTGGGGAAAGGTGAGAAGGTAGAAAAGGATGCAAATACTTGTGTAGGGTATGTGAGTTAGTCAGGACTTTTCCTCCACTAGCTTGTATAATAAGCACCTGGATATTGAGTCATCCCAATGATTGTTTGGGTGTAAGTGTATATACCAGAGTCGGGGAAAGCGGGAGTAAACAAACATATAAGTGAGCAAAAGCAAGAGCATGGAATGAGAGAGTATGAGAGAAAATCAGAAGAAGATTGTGAATATTCCTGGGGGGCTGGAGGCTCACCAGCCTCCCAGGCCCACCATTGCCATGGCTGCCTTTCTCTGCCCTGTCCTACCTTGCCTGGTGTGTCTATGTAACTGCTAAAACCTATAAAGAACATGTACAGATTTGTGAGACTGATGCTTCCCTTACAATTTGCAATGAGGATGGTTATTTTATAATTGGTGATGAGGGTGAGATGGTTGCACAACAGTTGGCGTAGTTGGCAAGATTTGACAAAGTTGGAGAGAAAACAGTTCTGCAAATGGAGCACAGGAGGTAAACAAGGTCTGAGAGCTGCAATATAAGACTTTGTGTGGAGGAGGAGACTGCCTGTGAGGAACAGCTGACTAATCCTGAGGCAGCAGATTCAACAGGGAAGAAACAGGATTCCAATCTGTGTTTAGGAGCTTGCCCAGCAGTGACACAAAGATAGAATTGATGGACAGTTCCACCAGAATGTGGGGAACTTCAGGAGGTTTATTGCTGTGTCTTTGAACCCTGGAGGTGGATGAATCATTTGTAAACCCCAGGAGATGAGAATGAAGGCATGGCTAAAGAGGCCTTCTTTGCTGTCCAGTGATCCTAGAGTCACAGCAAGTGGCTATGCTCCACCAGCCAGGACTGTGAGGACACAGTCCAGAGTGGCAACAACTTGTGAGAGTGAGAGTGTGGGCAGCCTTAAGAGCAGCCCCAAGGCCTGGCTGAGGAAGGCCCAGGCCCTATGCAACTATATGGGAGATGTGTAAAAAGCCAATGTAGATAAGCAAAAAGCTAGTAACAAATTCAGGAAAGTTTTGGGCAGGCAGTTGTTAAACAGTTGGAGAGGATGCTAACAAGGGCAAGCATCTTAAAATCACCTGTGGGTGATTCAGTTCTGTTCATTTCTCAATCAGGTAAGATGATGTGAGGTCAGTCCTTGGGGGATGGTGGGGAAAGTGGCTTATGGTGGAGACCAGAGAGAGAGGCTGCATGTGGAATTTATAATCCACATATCCCCAACCCAAGTGCATGTGTAGAGCGTTGGCCTAGTGCAAGAGGCTGAGTGTCACATTGGGGCCATGGAGGCTGAGTGTTGCAAGACAGCAATGAGAGCACCCCTAGGGACTGAGATAAGTGTATGTTGCCAAGTCTCAGAGTACATCATGTAGGTGGATGTAGTGTTTGACTTGTGGGGCAGATGACAGCCAGTGAAGGTGGGGAAGCTCGATGACTCCTGGTGAGAGATGGTAGATGAGATGAGTGAAATACAGTGGTTCCCCATTGAGTAGAATAGTTTCAGTATCAGATGTAATGGATCATATGATAAGTGCCAGATCATTTTTGTCTTTTCACATCTAGGTTGGTATGCCCTGCCACGTTAGTGGACTGTGCTTACTTGTACATGGCTCCATTGTTCACTTTGTTGGTCATGGCTATGGTTTTCCAAATTTTCCAAGGGAAACATGCAGAAGAGTAAGTATGTAGATTGTACAGCAAAAAGGGACAAAGCCTGAGGGAGTGGATTGTTGGGTGAATTAGTGAGGCATCCCCACTCATTGGCATGTTTAACAAGCACCTGGGGTGTTGTGTCTTTCCCATCATTGTACAGTCCAGTGGGTATACACATGTGTAAGTGTGTAAACCTGTGCCTATGAGAGAGGGGGTAAAGGGGAACAGAAACATGAGCAAGAGATAGCACAAGTATAAGAGAGTGAGAGCCCGGATAAAGAGCTTGAAGATTCCTGGGGGTCTAGGGGACTCACCTACCTCCAAGCACCCCACAGCCCCAAACCCAACCCTGGCCCTGCCTGGGGTGTCTGTGAAATTGCTAGAACCAATAAAAGAACCTATGCAGATTGTTGAACCCGATGCTTACACTACAAACGATGATGAAGATGGTTACTTTGCATGTTGGGATACCGTATCTCTGAGGAACTTAACTGGAATTACCACACCCTCTCTCCAAAAATCATTATCTCTTATTCAAAGTCACAACTCCTAAACACACTGCCCCATGCCATCTTCCCTGGAAACAGCCATGCAAACTTCCATCACAGTTCCCCCTTGTGCTTGAGGAGGGCAGGGTGGTCAAAGGTTCTTATGAGGGGCCAGTAGACACTGTCTTTGTGGGGTTATAAGCAGAATGGGGCTTCTAGGGGCAACCAATCTCTATTTGGTGGAGCACTGGATGGCACTACCTGTGGTTTCAGGCAGTTGTTGAGAGAACCATGAGCTGTCAAGCACTTCTCATGTCCTGTAGAGAAATATTAGGCTCAAATCTCTGATTACTCTTCCATCCAAGGAAGCAGGGTATAGAGCAAATGAATTATTCAGGTTATTTCCTCTATTAGCCTGTAAGATCAGTGACTGTGCTTTTGCAACCTCCCCATGATTGAGTACATGCCTGATCTGGTGGGTGTGCATATGTTTGAGTGGGCTCACATGGACCTGGGAATAAGGGATAGAGGGCAGCTTCAGCATCACCCCAGGGTAAGGGGAACACAAAGAGAGCACGAGAGAGAGTACTAGAGAGTTCCAGTGAGAAAACAGCCAGAGAAAGATCATGAAGATTCCTGGGGAACTGGTGTGATCACCTGCCTTCCATCCCTCCCAGTGCCCTGGCCCTGGCCCTGGCCTTTGTCCTGCTCTGCCTGGTATGTCTGTATAACTGCTAGAATGAGTAAGGAACCTACCAAGAGCTTGATACTTGTACTACAATTGGTACCACAAACAACCTGCTTACAGGACACAAGGAATTGTCCATCAGGAGGGAAAACATTGCAGGAACTTCTGTGCCAATGTTTAGTAAGGTTCCATCTTTCTGAATAAAACATTTTCCAAATTCAACTTAGTACATCTCTTGGGTTCTGAACACCTCACACCCCATTCCCCACAAGAATTATCTATTAAACATAGCGATACTGAGCCAAGGGCTTAAAGTTCAAGATTTCCTGCACCTGGGTTCCCTAGGAAATGTGAGGAGGTCACCCTATGCTTATGGAATGCCACCTTAGTGTACTTAAGCTGAGAGTTGGGGTTCTGCTCTGCAAGTGTGGCATGGACTCTTTGAAAAGGAAAAGTGCTGTAGGTTTAAACTTGAATTCTGCTTAAATGTCATATTCATCAAAATGCCTTTCTAGGGAACCTCCAGTTGATCTGGACTTTCTGACATCCTTTGAGCGAAGAGCCAAGGAGGGCAGTGTCAATAATGTTGAAAGTCTAATTTTCCCTTGGCCTTAGTAATTCTCCTAGGCCTCACGTCCCACACCTCTTTTTCTATATTTCACTCCCAATGTCAGCCTTTTTTCTCAGAATGCCTTTTCCCTGTCTTCCTTCATTCTGGCCCCAAAATCCTACACAGACCTTCCCTTTTAGTATCATTTGTCCTCTCATATACTTCCCAACTCCTCTCTCCCCCTTGTTTTATACATTTTCTAAGCTTCTTTGCATCTCTCTCCTATTAAATGTGTTACGTCTGTTTTCCTCCAAGTTTAAAGATCTCAATTTAAAGATCTCAACCTTCCTGTCTTTTTCACTCTTTTCTAAGTTATAAGTATTTCTCTGTAATCCTTCTGCCACACTGAGCCTCTTCATTTCTGGTTCCAACCAGCATTGTCCTAAGCAGTCCCCTTCTCCCATACCCCTTCTTTGCCTTCACCCCTACATAGAACAGAAAAGCTCAGTCCTATCCCATTTTTAGATAATCAATTAAGATACCATCTGGGAATCTACCCAGAAGACATGAAAACACTAATTCAAAAGGACACATGTATGCACATGTGTATTGCAGCTCTGTTTACAATTGCCAAGATTTGGAAACAAACCAAATGCCCCCAAACCGATGATTGGCTGAAAAAAAATGTGGTATATGTACACGATGGAATACTACGCATCAATCAAGGAGGACAAACATACGTCATTCACAGCAACATGGATGGAAAGACTCATATTAGCAGAAATAAGCCAAAAAGAAAAAGAGAAATAGAGGATGGTCTCACTTATATGATGGATATAAGGAAAGACAAACAAACAAATAAGAAAAAATAAAAACAACCAATTGGAGTGAACAATGGAGCAAGAGAGGAGGAGGAAGAAGGTGGGGGAGGCAAAGGGCACAAAAGAGTAGGATAATTAACAGGTGTTAGAAAGTGGGAAAGCCCTGAGGTACACAAAATTGTAATATACATATAAATACATATATATGCAAATTAAAAATGTTTAAATTAAATTTAAAAAAAAAACCATCACAGAGATAGTTGACATTCTCTGTGGCTATCTCTTCTATCCTATTCCCCGTTATACATTCCCAGAAATAATAATTAGTACACTGGATTTGATGTTTGCCATTCCAGTAGTATTTGAAACTTTTAAATCACACATCAGTAAATAATATATTATTCTGCCAGGTTATAATTTTGCAATTATGGTATTGTAATATGTATACCTATCTATGTAACTTGCTTTCTTTACACAAAAAAAATTTAAATAATTTTTAAAAACATGTTTTCAGTAATAATAATAAAGGCTACCAGCTGAATTTTACTCACATCCTGAATTAACAGCTGTTCCTTCCTTCCATGCCCCATCCACCAACATACCCAATCTTTTCAACATGACTAAGTCGTAACACACAGCATGTCATGTCACATAAATTTTATTTTTCAAAATGAAAAAAATCATTCTGGCAAAGATGTTGAGTTAATAGTATATTAAGCTTTCAATATGCTGAAAAGTAACTTTTTTATGTCCACCAAAATTTGCTTACACAAATGTTACAAATTTTACCCAAATGTTAGAACTTTCTCACCAAATCATAGACATAGATATGGAAATCATCATCAAACTTGATGAAATACACAGAGGGTTTGGCTTCCACTTGGTGAATGACCATGCCAATACGTTTGGAGCCATCTTCTTTGGTATATTCCACATATTTACCTATCAGACCATCTACAATTCCTCGTGATTCTCTCTCTGCTAGAGGAGAGCTCTTTGACTCTGGTATGATACGAAGGTCTCCTTCCTTATAATCATCTAAAAGCTGGTACATGTACAAGATAGGATCTTTCTGGTAAGTAATATAAAACCAGGCTTTCATAATGGGTGTTTGGGCTAAGACCATCCCCCTCCATTCATCCTTAGAACCATGCTCACCCTCAAACATATGTTCCACAGCTTTACCAATTATGGTACTTGCAAGGTGCACATTTTTGACTCCAGAATATAGTACCCTGTCAGGAAGAATTTTAAGTTTTAAAATTCTTTCATCTTTGTGAAGTTCCAGTCCATAGACACAGTCAATTCCATCATATTTCACCAGATAAAGGGAGGGATTTATAGACACCTGATCCAGAACTGTTCCTTTCCATTGTGTTACACGCTCATCACCTTCCTTCCACCCATGTGAAATTCTGCAGCCCACAATGCTCCTACGGTGCTGGGAGGATGGTCTTGCCCTCTTGTTCTTTTGGGAGGCTTTTTTCTTTGTCATATTTGTAGATTTGGTGTGATGATTTGCAGCTTCCCTTAACTGTTGCCTGACTGTTGACTTTTTGTTAGGGCTCTTCATATCTGCAGACGAGGATAGACACTAGGGACAAACAATTAGTATATTATACACAGCCTGAGAGGATATTTTTTTTTCTCTTTGTACTGCAAAATCTCTTGGCACCAGGTACATTTACACGCAACTTATTCAAATATTTTCAGCAGTAATCCTGGATAACAAGACATTACTGGATAACTGCTTCAATTGTCTGCCTTCCAGCCTTATTTTGATTGCACAGGAGGGTTAGCAAAGAAGTAGTTGTGGTTGTCTTGGAGGCTGAGACATCAGCAAGAAGGAACATCCTCATTTTCATAATACCCAACACCAAAAACAAACATTCACCATTTCTTAACTCCCACTCATCTCTCCATTTTTGGTAATGTAATCCTTTCCTCCTCTGCCAATCACCACCTGCTCTATATGCCTTTTGCCTCCCATGCCCAATCCTTCCATTTGGTGTTCATCTTTCAACTCTTTTCCTGAGCATTCCCATCAGAAAACTATTTCTGTCTGGCCACCTTTGTGGTCAGTCTGTTCCATTTCTCCTAGGCCCCCAACCTTTCCACCCTCAGCCCTCAAATCAGCCTTACACTTCTTTGTCTCCCATTGCTTCAGGAACTCTATGTCCTGGCACCCACCACCCCCCATCCTCTAGTTTCTTAGTCTATTGCCCACCTCCCAAAGACCAGGATTTACGTGGGGGGCCTCAAGCTTGCTCCTGCCTTTTCTGTGAGCCTTTGCTGAAAAAGAATCAGATGGATGAGCAGAGTGGTTGCAAGAGCTGGAAGGGGAGGAAGGAGCTTGTCTAGGAGGGTAGCAGGGCAGGTGAAGAGAGTGGCATTGGTGTCCCAAGGATCACGTACCTTCCACCAGCCTCTTGGCTGTAGCCACCCCTCTGCCACATTGGGCTCCCACTAGCCTCTGCAGCTGCAGCAGTCTCCTCCCTCCTGCCATATTGCAGCTTCCTGCTAAGAGAGAGGCCTCCCCTTCCTGCCTAACACTGATCCCCCCCAACTCTCACGCCCACCACTGCCCTTTTCCTGGTGGTGCTTTTTATCTCCTTCTTATCTCCTGGCCCCTCCCTCTTCAAAACTTCAGCCTGTAGGCCCACTTCCTAACCATATAGAGGGCCTTCTCCATCTAAGGACTACTGGGCTCCCCACCCCCACCTCCATGTCCCTGCTTCATCTGCTTTATGCCTTTCAGTATTTCAGCCTTTCTTTCCCCAGGTATCATTCTATAATTGTTCCTTATATACAGAAACCTGTCCTTTCTGTCATTTAAGGGGATTTGATGTAGAAAGAAATTCGCCAGTGCTAAGCCTGCCATTTTCACCCAATCTCTAGTTTATTTTTATCACCTGGTCATTCCTAGATTTTACATCTGGATAATTTTTTTCTCTTTCTTTTTTTCTCTGTCTCTTTTTGTTTGTTTCCCACAGATTGCAAAAGTATTCCATGCAAAATTGCACACTGTAAAAATCAGAGAAAACTGGATCACCTTGTAAATTGAGTTGTTAAAAGATTTTTGTAATAATATTATTATATTTTGAAAATATAGTATATCTAGAAATGTTTAGAAATATAATTCTAGCATGACGAACATGTTAAAAGTGCAATTCTTTGTTATCATCTAGCTCTGGCCCTATTCAGTTCTCTAACTCTTAACAGTCATCTTTCATTTATTTTGTATCCTAAAAATCTTCACCTATATGTATAGACAGATAGATGTAAGGCATTTTTAAAATGTACATTACAAAAGATAGTCATTCCATACTGTGGAGGAAAAACTAATTATCTTGCTATGGTACACACCTGACATTTCTGGAAGAAGGAAATTATGGCCTAGGTCTATATACTTACTGTGAATCTGATAAAAGTTGACATTTCTACACTTGTTAAATTAATCATACTCCTACTTAAACAACTCTATCATTTTTTAACAACATAAATTCACTTTTATAGATAGTAAAGAAAAAAATTCCTTTTTTCTTAATGGCTGCATTGTCAACAAGCCTGAAATAGGACACTAATATTTCTGATAATCTAACAGGCCTGACTTTTCTCAAAACATAATTTTTAACATACTTAGGTCATTTTTCTGCATTCTGCTTCTGTTACTATATTCCATGTTATACTTGTAATGTTCCTTGTCACCTTTATACTGTATATTGGAGTATACATGTATGTCACATGTGTTTTCTATTAATAGTATGTTCAGATATCCATTCTGTTCTTAACCTTCATTTTCCTTCATATCAATATTTTATTCTTTCAGACCGTGCTGCAATACATATCTTCCTTGACTTGTTCCATACTTTCTGCAATGACTACACTAAAGAAAAAAAAGTGTAGTTTCTTTGTTTGTGAAATTTGAATTAGCTAAATGTGTCAAAGTAATAATAAATGAGCTATACCAAATTAAGGTACAATCCTTTGTATTTACTACCGCTTCACCACAACCTAATTAATCCTTAATATTTTCATACTTTAGTTTTTACCAAGATAGTAAGGAATGTCAGTTTATTTTTTTTAGTTCAATTTTTTTCTTTTTCTGGTTATTAGTGTGTTACTTAAATTCTTTATTGTGATTTTTTTGGCAATTCAGTATTCTTATTGTATGAGTTTTTTTTCATGTTTTCCTTTGAATATCTTAACTATCCCATTTTATTCATTTATTTTTTTAAATTTATTATTTATTTTCAACCAAGGTTATACTGAGGTACCTCTATCAGGTATTACCGCCATACTGTACTCACCACCATTTCACCAATATTCGACCAAATAGACCAATGTATTTCCTTCCCTCTTTGTTTTCTCTCCCCCACCCCTTCACCATTGGTGCTTCAGTTCTGTAGTCAGCTAACAAATATTGGTTTTTCAACCTATATTTAACTATTAATTTTGTTACTTTATATTCCACATATTAGTGACACTATCCAGTGTTTATCAACTTCTGACTTATTTTGCTTAGCATTAACCTTTATAGCCCATACATATTCCTGCAGATGGCATGAGCTCATCTTTTTTGATCACTGAATAGTATTCCATTATGTATATAAACTATATCTTCCTGATCAACTCATCTATTTTACAGCACTTAGTTTAGTTACAGTAAATATTGTTGCAATACATATAAGAGAGCAAGTTTCCTTTTGATTTACTATTTTTTAATTTGGGGGATAGATGCCTAGGATTGCAATTACTGGGTCACATGCTAGATCCATATTTAGTGTTTTGACATACCTCCATACTGTTTTCCAAGAAGGATTGGACCAGCTTGCATTCCCACCAGGAGAGTAGGAATCCTCACCAGCACTTTTTATTCCTGGTGTTTTAGATATGGACCATTCTTTTTCATGGTGGTCTTGACTGTGAACACTTTTTTCATGTGCATGTTAGGCATTCTAATGCCTGTGTGTGTGTGTGTGTGTGTGTGTGTGTGTGTGTGTGGTGTCTTTTAGTTTTTCTACCCAATTTTAACTGGAAAATGTATTTTTATAGAATTTTGAGTTCTTTGTATTTTTGAAATCAGTCCTTTCTCAGATGGAAGATGTGAAAATATTTAATCCCATTTAGTAAGATGTAATTTAGTTTTAGTTACAGAAACTCTTTAATTTGATGTAGTTCCAATTGTTTAGTTTTGTTTTCCTTGATTTTGGAGATAAATTCCAAAGTCATAGCTAAAGCTGATATCATGAAATGCTTTGCCAATAATTTCTCCATGTGACTTATCTTTCCATGTTTTACATTAAAGTTTTTGATCCAACACAACTGAGTTGGTTTAGGTGTATGGTGAGAGATTGTAGTCTCATTTCATTCTTTTGCACCCAGATATTTAGTTTTACAAACTGCATTTATTGAAGAGACAGTCCTTGTTCAAGTGTGTTTTTGACTCCTTTGTCATAGATTAACTGGCCATATAATTGTGAGTTTATTTCTGTCATCTCAGGTCTATTCCATTGATGTGTATCTGTTTTTGTTCCAAAAACACTCTCTTTTAATTATGATGGTTTTATAATATAACTTAAGTTATGAAAGTGTGATATGTTCATTCTTTTTCTCTTTTGTCAAGAATGCTTTTGTTATTCATTATCTTTTGTGAATACCATGTGAATTTCAGCAGTGTTTTCTCCAGTTTTATCACTGATATTTTTATTGGGATATTTGATAAGATGATCATTTTGACAATGTTGGCAATGAAAGTGTTCATTTTGCCAATTCAAGAGAGGTGAATATGTTTCTATTTCTTTATATCTTCTATATATTACAATGGTTTATTATAGTATTCTTTGGATAGATATTTTACCTATTTTGTTAGGTTTACTCCTAGGTAGTAATTACTCTTTAAGATAAGTTTCAATGGGATCACTTTATTAATTGCTACTTTTTAATTTATTCTTATTTGATATTTGTCTTATATTGTTATTGTAATCCCTGTAGTTCTACCACCTTATCACCCATGACCCCTCACTATATTCCTTGTGTGTCTCTCTCTTTCTCTTCCCCAATCCTTCCCCCATCTTTGATGAATGACTATATATACATATATGCAATCAATTTAGAAAAATAAAATTTAATTATATATATAAAAAGAAAACAACCAGTTCTCACCATTGAGAATGCCTTTTGTTCTGGGTCTCTTGTAAACAATTTCTGTAATGTAAAAGTATGTCCTATTTATGCCCAATTTTTCAAGTTTTCAATGCAAATGCATGTTGGAGCTTACAAAATGCTTTCTCAGCATCTATTGATATGATCATATATTTTTAAATCTTTCTTTGTAGTAATATGGTGATTTATGTGATTGATTTTCAGATGTTTAACTATCCTTGTGTACCTGGCCATGGTGTTTATTCCTTTCAGTACATTGTTAAATTTGGTAGGATTTTACTGAGGATTTTTGGTGTCTGTGTTCACTAGGTAGATTGCTGTGAAGTTTTTTGTTGTGTGTGCATGTGTGTGTGTTTTCTCTTTGATTTTAGTATTAATGTTGGTATCAAAAAGTATTTGGTGCATTCCTTTTTGTTCTTCCAGGAAGAGTGTGACCAAGATAGGCATTAGTTTCTCTTGGAGAGTTAGATAGAATTCACTTGTGAATCCATGTGGTCCTGGTCACCTGTTTCTCAGAGTCTTTAGATTACTGGCTTGATTACCTTATCTGTGATTGGTTTGTTCAGGGCTTCTATTTCTTCTTTATTCAATTTTGGATGATTATATAATTCTAACTTGTCTATCACTTCAAAGTTATTGACTATGTTAGTGTATAGATTTTCATAGTACTTTCTAGTTATCTTCTGATTTTCTGCAGCATTTAAGGGGATATTGTTTATCCTCTTTTGTTCTAGAATGTATGCATTTGATATTTCTCTTATTTTCTTGGTAAGTCTTATTAGAGGTTTATCTCTTTTCTTAATTTATTGAAAGTCAACATTTTGGTTTCATTGATCTTTTGGACTAACTTTAATATCTATTTCATTTATTTCTGGTTTGATTATAGATATTTCTTCCATTTCAAAACATTTTTGGACACACCCACAACATGGCAGAACAGAGAGACTGAAAGCAATGACTGTCCTAAAAACAGCTTTATAATTAGAAAAAAAGAGTGATACAAACTCATGAAAAACTCAAGCTCTAACAACTGGAAAACAGAGCATCTCCAGGAAGACAAAAATTTGAGAATGAAGCACCAAAGGCATTGGGCTGCTTAAAGAGAGGCAGCTCATTCAGAGCCAGCCTCAACTATCAGCCATTTGCACATTTCTGGATATGCATTCAAAACCAGCTGAAACCACAGCCATCACTAACACCACCACCACCACCACCAATATCAAAATCATTAACACCTCCAACCCTGACATGAGTAGACTCCTACTGGGGATACCTTGGTTGTGGGAGATTCACAGGCTTGAAACTGCATGTCACCCTGTTGCTACTTAGAGGTGAGAAGCCCGTGGCTTGAGATTCCAGCCAGGCCCAGGAGCAGAAGACTCCTCCCCTACATTCAACTCCTAAAGGGTTCAAAAATGCTCAGCTGGGAAGACTAATTCACCAGTTGGGGAATGCCCCTTCCCCACATGGACACAATCTGGGAGAGTGAGAAAGTTCAGTTGAGAAGTGCAGACTACCCAGCAGGTGAATGCTTCCCCCCTCCAGAGAAAAGCAACCAAGAAGACACAGAAACAACTCCCATTCCCTCTATTCACCCTTTTATCTTTGTTTTGTTTTGGGTATTTTTTTGTCTTGCTTTGTTTTGTTTTTCTCCCTCCTTGATTTTCATTCTTTCTTATAATTTTTTTTCTTTCTTTTATTTAATTACTCTCCCCTTTTCTTCTCTAATTACTTTCAATTTTTTCATTGTGTTTCCATTTCTCTTTTCCTCCTTTATTTTTCTCTTTCTTTGTTCTCATTTCTTCATTTTCTCACCTCTAGTAGAACCACAACTTCAAAAGAGACAAACTTTGGGAAGAGCAACCCATTAAGTCCAATGGCTTCAATCCTGAGGGATACAATCTAAAAAGACCAAACAACTAAACACAAAAGTTCACTCCACACAGCCAGGAAACAACTCACAGTACACTGATCCCCACCTTTTGCTTATCATAGCCTACCACACAGGATCACAGACTATCCTAGATGAGGCCCACGCTCCCCCTTCACATAGTGGGGCTTAGACAGAGAGTAGCTGCTGTGGGAAGCCATAGCTCATATCAGCAGCTGCCACAATAGAAGAGTGACCAGATGACTTTGGAAAAGCCCCACACTCAAGTTCTACCTGCCTGCCACAGTGTTAACCTAGAAACCCTGACAATCAGCATCAGTCAACCAGCGGCCACAAGCCCATGTGGAAACCACATGCACTTTGACCCTCCAATTCTAGTAGCCCAAAACAATGGAATAGAAATGATGAGAAGCCCTGCATAATATAAGCAGGAGTCCAGTTGGTTGAGCAGAAGAGGTAATGACAGAGATCTGTATGTACCACTACAACACCAACCACAGAAGTCCAGACACTAGACAGACAGATTCACAACCTGGCAAGATCTCCAAGAAATCATGCATACCAGTATCAGTTATAGAGTGGTGTCATGGGCAGAGTAGGGCAAAGTAGGGAACAAAGAAAATCACAAACGATCAAACAAATGATCCTGGGAAAGTACACCAAAGAAAAAAAGTTAGCTTACTGAAATAAACAGCATGGATACAGAATACTATTTTGACCTGACAGAGAAAGATTTCAGAACCCCCATAATATAAATGCTGAAAGATTTAAGACAAAAAGCAGAGATGGAAAAGAAAATGCAAAATACAGTCAAATAACTGAGGAATGAAAATGAAACTAAACAAATGTGACATATCAATGGAGGCACCAAAGAAAAACTATGAAGAAAGAATAAAAAGAAATGGAAGAATGAACCAGTACTCCTGAAAATTCAGATGTAAAAAGAACTCTTCCAAAAGAGAAAAGGTTGCAAAGAAAGAATAATGAAAAACATTACAAGAACTTTCCAACACCATGAGGAAAGGAACATAAGAATCATAGGAATCCTACAAGGATTTCCACTTTTGGGAATCTACCTAAAGGATATCAAAACATTAATTCAAAAAGACACCTGTACTCGGATGTTTATTGTGGCACTATTTACAATAGCCAGGATATGGAAACAACCTGAATGCCCCAAAAGATGTAGTATATTTATGCAATATAATATTATTCTGCAATTAAAACTGACAAATATGATGCTTTTATGTTAATATGGATGGACCTAGAGGGAATCATATTAGCAGAAATAAGTCAGAAAAAGACAGAAACATGTGGTCTCACCTATAGACTGGATATAGGAATTACAAACAAAAAGCCAAAGAAAAGTCAAAAGAAGCTAACAACAGAACTGGGTAAGCAGCCTGAGAGGTGGAGGGGGAGGGAGTAATTAGGGCAGGGAGGAGCACAAGATCAAGTTGAAGTTTCATGGGTAGTAAGGTGAAGGAAAAGCCATGGGGAATTTTATATATATATATATATATATGTGTGTGTGTGTGTGTGTGTGTGTGTGTGTGTGTATGTGTGTGTGTGTATAGAGAGATACACAACAGAATGATTAATAAAAATAAATAAATAAAATCACCTCTTTGTCCATGTTCATTAAGAAACACATGGGTTTACAGTTACAGTTTGAGAGGGCCAAGTAAATTTCATTTTATTTTGAAATTATCCACCTTTTAAGAACCAATGCCTCCAATTCTGAAATGAACAGTTCTTTATGGGAGAGTATAACACCTCAGGACTCCAAAATGAGAGTGAGGAGGTGAGAAAGGTAGCATTGCTTAAAGGAACCGACACACCCCTGCTGTGAGTCCAGAAGCAGGTGAAGAATTCCACTGCCTTGCCATCATTAAAATAATTCTCTGCATGTGCTTAGCTGTGAATGTGTTTATGTTTTGTTTAAGGATTCAAAAGCTATGTTTGTAGTAGAGTGAAACATATAATTACTGTGTTTCTACTTGGATCTGTGAAGAAGAAAACACATAAAAAGATGCATGATTAATAATGTTTGAAAAGTGCTTTGAGCTCCTCTGTAGAAAGGTAATTAAAAGTAAGAGATGTGAGGAAAAAAGTTGTGGGGTATATTTATGCAATGGAATATTATTCATTCATTTATTTAAAAAAAGACAAGTTTATGTCATTTACATCAATATGGATGGAGCTAGAAGGAATCATGCCAGTGGAAATAAGCCAGCAAGAAAAAGAGAAATAGGTAAAAGGTCCCTCCATCCCAAGAGCATGGACAGCAATCCAGGCCCCAGGTGGAGGCAGGGCGCAACCAGCATCCTAGCGACCCAAGAGGGACCTGGAGTGCCGGGGATGGACGCGTCCCCAGCACAGAAAAAAATAACTCAACCGTACTATACATAAAAAAGAACAACAAAAGACACCAATACACCTCCTCCATAAAGAACCACAGAAGAAGTCCTATAGCATCTACTAATCATAACCCCTCTTAGGGGAACACAGAATTGAGGTGTTGTCCAATAAGCCTATAAGGCATAAATTACAAGAAAAGAAGACAGTGTACCATAGCAACCACATACACTTATAATACACCCAAATCTGCCAAAGGAAAGAAAAAATTACTTACCTCAGCTACACAGACACAAATACAGGATCAACTACAAACTACCATGAGATTCCAATCATCATGCCAGCCAATACTAGAGCCATAGTCGCTCAATATGTGGAAGAAGTGCGAAAGCAAAGCACAGGAAAGAGGAAAAAGGCAAACACCCCAGCAAGGCCCAGAGAAACCAATACACCTCCAAAGGAAAGACAAACTCTAGAAACCAACAAATATAACATTGAAGAATTGTGCCACCTCTTAGACAAGGAGCTGAACCTATGCATGTTACAAGCATTCAAAGAGCTAAGGGAAGAATTAGAAAAACATAAAGAGAAAGAAGTGAGCATGGCAGAGAAACTGAATAAGCTGGAAGAAGAAATGCAAAACATCAAGAAAGAAAACATCAACAAAGATAAAATAATTGAAGGATTGAAGAATAAAATTGAATAACTGAGCAAGATCCAGAAAGAAACCCAAGATCTAAAGGGAGCAACAGAAGCGCTCAAAAATGCAGGGAAAAGTTAAGAAAGCAGACTGGATGAAATTGAAGAACAAGTAAGTACCCTGGAGGACTCCAAAATTGAGAGGAAGAAGAAAGACAGAGAAAGAGAGACACAGGGTAAGAAAATTGAAGAAAAAGTCAGAGATCTGTCTGATTCCTCAATGAGAGGAAACATAAGAGTTATGGGTGTCCCAGAAGGAGAAGAGAAGCATATTGGTACTGAAAGGCTATTTAAAGAAATAATGGAGGAAAACTTCCCAATCCTGAAGAAAGAAATGAAATTTGACATCCAGGAAGCCAAAAGAACACCAAACTACAGCAAGACACATCATTGTAAAACCACAGCAAGACACATCATCGTAAAACTCCCAAGAGTCCAGGATAAGGAAAAAATAATGAGAGATTGGCTAGAGAAACGAAACAGATAACATACAAAGGAAAACCTATTAGGCTGACCCCAGACTTCTCTGAAGAGACACTCCAAGCAAGGAGAGCAGGGAGTCATATCTTAAAAACAACTCCAAGATAAAAAATGCCAGCCAAGACTACTCTATCCTGCAAAGATTTCTTTCCTCTACGAAGGAAGAATAAAAACCTTCGCAGACAAGCAAAGCCTCCAGAAATAAGCTACCACTAAACCACCACTCCAAGAAATCTTGCAAGAAGCCCTCAGATTAAAACCAACAGAATAAACAGACCAAAACAAGGAAGCTAATCGGAACCTCAACATGATAACCAAAAATCCAACTTCAGAATCTCAAGTATCAGAAAAAAAATAAAAGGAAACCTTAACCTCCAAATGACCCTGCAAAAGTCAACACCGGAACAACAAGTATCAATCATCACCCTAAATGTCAGCGTCTCAATTCAGCAATCAAAAGACATAGAGTAGCAGAGTGGATCAAAAAAAGAAAGCCCAACATTCTGCTGCCTGCAGGAAACACACTTAAACTCGAAAGATAAGCACAGACTAAAAGTAAAGGGCTGGAGAAAAGTTCAAGCTAAGGCCCCCAGAAGAAAGCAGGGGTAGCCATACTAATAGCAGATAAAGTAGACTTTAAGCTAAAAAAGGTGACAAGGGATAAAGAAGGCTACTATATATTGGTAAAAGGGTCAATACATAACAAAGATGCAACAATTATTAACATATACTCACCAAATGAGGGAGCACCAAAATTCATCAAACAACTACTAACAGCACAGAAAACAGACATTGGGGAGAACACATATGTGGTAGGTGATTTCAACACACCACTCTCACCAAAGGACAGATCAACAAGACAAAAACTAAGCAAAGACACAAAAGCCCTAAATGAAGATCTAGACCATATGGACCTAATAGATATCTACAGGACACTACACCCACAAGGAAAAGACTACACCTTCTTCTCAAATGCACATGGATCATTCTCAAAAATCAACCATATATTAGGACATAAGGCAAACACTAACAAGTATACAAAGATTAAAATAGTACCAACTCTTTTCTCCGATCATAAAGGCATTAAACTAGAAATCAACAATGAAAAGAAAGCAAGAAGAAAGTCCAACTCATGGAGACTGAACAACATGTTACTAAATGAAGACTGGGTAACTGAGGAAATTAAGGAAGAAATCAAAACCTTCTTTGAAACAAATGACAAAGAAGACACAACATTCCAAAATGTCTGGGACTCAGCAAAAGCATTTTTAAGAGGAAGGTTCATAGCAATACAGGCTCATATCAAAAAACAAGAAAACAACCAAAGAAATGATCTAATCGCCCAACTTGATGAACTAGCAAAAGAACAACGAACAAGAAAACCCCAAACCCAGCAGAAGACAAGAAATAATAAAAATAAAAGCAGAAATAAGTAATCTAGATAGTAAAAAGACAATTGAGAAAATCAACAAAACCAAAAGTTGGTTCTTTGAAAAAATAAATAAAATTGATAACCCCCTTGCAAACATCACAAAGAAGAGACAACACTCAAATAAGCAGGATTACAAATGAAAGAGGAGAAATTACAACAGACACATCAGAAATCCAAAGGATAATCAGAAATTACTATGAACACGTACATGCAAACAAATACAACAACCTGGATGAGATGGACAAATTCCTGGAAAGATATAACCACCCGAAAGTAAATGAAGAAGAAGTAGAGAACTTAAACAAACCAATCACTAGCAACGAGATTGAAGCAGTCATCAAAACTCTACCTAAAAACAAAAGCCCAGGACCAGATGGTTTCAGAAATGAATTCTACCAGACATTCAAAGATGTAATAACGCCAGCACTACTAAAACTTTTCCAAAAAAATTGAGAAAGAAGGAAAACTGTCAAACACATTCTATGAAGCAAACATCACTCTCATGCCAAAAGCAAATAAAGACAGCACAAAGAAAGAAAACTATAGACCAATTTCGCTAATGAACACAGACGCAAAAGTTTTAAACAAAACCTTGGCAAACCGAATCCAACGATGTATAAAAAGAATTATTCACCATGACCAAGTGGGATTTATCCCAGGAGCACAGGGATGGTTCAACATTCGAAAAACAATTAACATAATCTACCACATCCATAAGGAGAAAACCAAAAACCATATGGTCGTATCAATAGATGCAGAGAAAGCATTTGATAAAGTTTGACACCCATTTATGATAAAAGTTCTTGAAAATTTGGGGATAAAAGGAACATATCACAACATAATAAAAGCCATATATGACAAACCTACAGCAAACATCATCTTAAATGGAGAAAAACTAAAATCATTCCAATTAAGATCCGGAACCAGGCAAGGATGCCCGCTCTCTCCAATACTTTTCAACATTGTACTGGAAGTTCTAGCAAGGACAATAAGACAAGAGAAAGACATAAAAGGAGTACAAATAGCGAAAGAAGAATGGAAGCTCTCATTATATGCAGATGTCATGATTCTATATGTAGAGAACCCAAAAAAATCCACAGAAAAACTTCTTGAAACAATAAACCAGTTCGGCAAAGTAACTGGTTACAAAATCAACACACAGAAGACAGAAGCTTTCCTTTACACAAAAAGTCAAGCAGAAGAAGAAGAAATTAAAAAAAAAATCCCATTTACCATTGCATTGAAAAAAATAAAATACCTAGGGGGTAAACCTAACAAGACACATGAAAGATCTATATAAGGAAAACTTCAAAACTCTGCTAAAGGACATAGAAGAAGACATAAGGAAATGGAAAGACATTCCCTGCTCATGGATTGGAAGAATTAACATCATCAAAATGGCCACCCTACCAAAAGCAATCTACAAATTCAATGCAATCCCTATTAAGATCCCAACAACATTCTTCAAAGATATAGATCAAAAATTATAGAGATTCATATGGAATAACAAAAGACCCCGATTATCTAAAAAACTCCTGACTAGGAAAAGAGAGAATGGAGGAATTACTATTCTAGACTTCAAAATATACTACAAAGCCATAGTAATTAAAACAGCTTGGTACTGGTAAAAAAACAGACAATCAGACCAATGGAACAGAACTGAATCCCCTGAAATAAAGCCACACATATAGTCAACTAATCTTTGACAAAGGAGTGAAAAACTTAGATTGGAACAAGGACAGACTCTTCAATAAATGGTGTTGGGAAAACTGGAACAAGACATGCAAAAAAATGAACCAAGACAACTCCCCTACACCATGTACAAAAACTAACGCAAAATGGATAAAAGACTTAGACTTAAGACCCAAAACCATAAAATACATAGAGGAAAACCTGGGCAAAACCCTTCATGAGTTACGATTCAGAAATCCATTTTTGGCCACATCCATAGATGGCAAAAAAATGAAGGAAAACATAAACAGCTGGGACTACATCAAACTAAAAAGCTTCTGTACTGCAAAAGAGACAAAAGAAAAAACAAAAAGAATCCCAACCAAGTGGGAAAATATTTTCACCCTCCATATAAGCGACAAGGGTCTGATAACAAAGATACACAAAGAATTCACACAACTTAACAAAATCAGAGCAAAAAACCCAGTTTAAAAAATGGGGAGAGGATCTAAAAAGAAACTTTTCCAAAGAGGAAGTCCAAAATGCCATCTGGCACATGAAAAAATGTTCAACATCATTAGCAGTAAGGGAAATGCAAATCAAAACCACAATGAGATACTATCTTACACCAATAAGAATGGCCCACATCAAAAAAAAACAGGCAACAACAGTGCTGGCGTGGATGTGGAATATATACACAATGGAATATTACGCATCAATAAAAAATGACAAATTTGATGATTTTCTGGTAACATGGCTGTACCTAGAAGAAATCATACTGACAGAAACAAGTCAGAAGGAAAAAAACAGATACCAAATGGTTTCACTAATATATGGACAACTAAATTAAAGTACACAACTGCAGGAGGGGACCAGCTGGATTGGCCAGGGAGGGGAGGTGGTAGGGGACCCCCAGGGACCATAATGATGTGATTGATGTGAAATATGTATATGTATAAGTTAAAATAAATAAATAAATAAATAAAAATTTAAAAAAATAAATTAAATGATCAAAGCACCAAAAAAAGAGAAATATTGGATGGTCTCACTTATATGTAGTGTATAGGCAAAACAAACAAAAGGCAAGAAAATTTAAAACTAACAACTGACAGCAGAACTAAATCATAAAGGAAGTGAGGGAGATAAAGGGTGAAATCAAGGAGGGATTAGCACAAGAGATTAAAATGAGAGTTCACAGGTGACATGGTGGTGGAAGAACCTCAGGGTATAAAATTATGTAAGATATATGCAATCAAAATAAAAAAGAAAAAATAGAGAAATAAAAAAATAATTGTTTGATAGCTTACTACAGAACTGTAGCATTAGAGTGAGGAGGAGGTCTGAAGACATTTAATAACAAAGAGAGAAGGAAGCACAATGGCCTATGATGGTGAACTGTGGGTGAGTTGGTGTGTGCAGTATAGTGGGAATACCTGATGAGAGTATCCAAATATTACTTTAATTTAAAATAAAAATATATCAATTAAATGAGTTGAAAAAACAACTTTTTAAATTGAGGTAACATTGGCTTACAGCACTGTATATGAACATGAATTCAGTTTTCAGATGTATGCTACCAGTTCATCCCCCCCATCAAATTCCTTTACCTGAGACCACTATGAATCTCTCATTCTTGTCTTCCCACTCAATCTTGCCTTCCCCTCCAGTACCTTCAATTTTGCAGTCGTTTACCTAGGGTTTTTTTTAATTTAGTTTGCCATATCCTTTGTGATTTTGTCTATTTGTTTTCTACATATCACACACTTGTATGTCTTTCTTGTTCTGATTTATTTCACTTAGCATAATACTCTCCGGGTCCATCCATGTTGCTGCAAATGGCAAGAGTTGATGTTTTCTTAGAGTGGAGTAGTATTTCATTGTGTGTGTATGTGTATAAGTTTGCCCGTGCATGCCATATTTCCTTAATCCACTGCTCTATTGACAGGCATTTAAACTTTTTATATAATCTGGCTACTGTAAATAATGGTGTAATGACTATAGAAGCACATATATCACTTTGAATTAGTAATTTTTATATTGCTAGATCATAGAGCAGTTCTACTTTTTATATTTTGAGGAAAATACAAAGTGTTTTCCATAGAGGCAGGAGCAATTTACATTTCTGCAAGCAGTATACTAGGTCTCTTTTTCTTCATACCCTCACCAACATTTGTTGTTTCCATTATTTTGATATAGGTGATTCTCATATGTGTAATGTGACATCGCATTGTGGGTTTGACTTGGATATCCCTAATGATAAGCAAGGTTAATATTTTAATAAGTCTGTTGACTAGTTATATATTCTTTTTTAAAATAGGGTTCTTTGTTTTCTTTGTGTTGAGTTGTAAGAGTTCTTTGCTGATTTGGACTTTATTCCCTCTCAGGTATATGATGAGCAAATTTTTTTTTCTCTACTGGTAAGATGTATCTTTGTTTTAATGATAACTTCATTTGCTGCAAGGAAGTTTTTGATTTTGATATAGTCCCATTCATTTACTTTTGCTTTTGTTTTCCTTGCTGTGGGAGTCATGTCCCCAAAAACACCCCTGAAGCTAATGACATGGAGTGTTTCATTTTCTTCTATATATTTTATAGTTTCCATATTTTCATTCAAGTTCTTAATCCATTTGGAGTTAGTCTTTATACATGGGGTGAGAGTTCCTTTTTCTCCCTCTTCACGATCTAGTAAAACCAATATGTTTATGTTTCTTTTTCTACTAGAGTCTGACAATGGTCTTTCTCTTTTATTATTTGTAATTGTTATAGCTCTTTTTTCAATATTTGATTTTATCTTCAATATTGAGTCAATATTTGGTTTTAACTTCAGTTTGATTGACACTATCCAATCCAAGCTATAGCTTGATTGTTATGATTTTATGAAAATTTTCATTTTACTGTTTTCTTTTGCAATATTTCTGTTCTGAATATTTATATTTTCAAAATTTCTTCACTAGAAGCTATAGATTTCTTCACTAGAAATTGAAGTTATAAATTGCTTCTGTATTTCCTTTCTTATTTCATCTTTATTTTGCTTTATTTTAGAGTACACTTGACAAACACTAATTTTCTTCATGATGGTTATTTTAAATTCATTGTTCACGAGATGTCTCATTACTGTATTGTTAATGAATTCTGATGATAGGATTTTATAAGTAATTCTGTTACAGGGTTTTACCTTTTATGACATTTGCTGTTTTTCACAAATAGTGCTGTGGTTTGAGTTTGAAGTACCATTTACTTTTATGAACCTTAATGCATGTTAAGAGAGAGGCTTGTGTAGAGGGTTATCTTCAGTTTCTAACTTGGACTGGGGGAAGTCAGCTGGTGTCTAAAATCCCTTGCTGTACCCTCTTCACTTTTTATCATATCCATTCTCAATCTGAGTAAAAAGTTCTGAGGTGAGATACCTCCTCTAAATTCTAGATAGTGGCAGCTTGCTCCAAATATGTTTCCCTAGATTTCCAAGGAACTTAGAGAGGGTTGTCAGTCTTTTATCTTTGATTCTGCTGAAATCACTGAATTTCATTGTCACCCAGTCTTTGGAACAAGTGTTGGTGTTCCTGTCCTCTGAGAGGAACTATCAGGGGTCCTAGTTATGGATAACTCCAGGGAGTTGATCTTACCCTTGTTTATCTGTGATAGGGACTGTTTTGGCTAAGCACCCTACTGGGTAGTTTTTATAATTGTCAGTGGCAAGAACTTGGAGTTGGAAAACAATATTGCCTGATTTTCCTATGGGTAAGAAAAATCTACCATACTAAGCCTGTAAGAATTTGCTGGAATCCAGTATCATTGAAAAACTTCTTGATTCAGGAGTGAGGCTGAGGATCATCCTAATTTCTGTTCAGTAGTTCTAGAAACATGTAGCCCCAAATTCCTGGCTTTTACTCTGCTTTTGGTCATTTTCTTTCTGGCATATTTTGTTTTCTTTTGTCTTTTCCTTCTCTTTGTTCCTTTATATTATTCATATAAATAAATATTTGGTATCTGTCATTATAGTTCTAATTTATTGACTTAACACAATCACCTCCAATGGCACAGGAAAGAAAGAGACAAATGAAGTTAACACCAACTAGCAAACAACAAAGAGTGGGTTATGAGAGAATGGAGGGGGCACCAGAGGGAGGAGTGAGGGGGAGGTATCCCAAAAAACATTTACTGAGGTTGTGATTTAAAGAATAAAAATAAATAAAATTATTTTATAAAAGACATAATCATCTCCAGTTCCATCCATGTTCCCACAATGACAAGATTTCATCTTTGTCTATAGTTACATAGTATTCCACTGGTTATAATACTCTATCTTCTTTATCTACCAATCTATAATGGGGCACATAGGATGTTTTCAATGTAAATAGTCTTGTAATTAAATCAAAAATTGATTTGAGGAGTTTGAAGCATACTTTAGATTAATCTATGTGTTTTAATTCCAATGCCATGCTATTTTGATTACTATCACTTTGTACTATAGGTTGACATCAGGAAGTGTAATACCAATATTTTAAAAAAGTGAAAAAACATTAAAAGATGTGGTATATATACACAATGGAGTATTGCTCATCAATTAAAAATGACAAATATGATGAATTTTTGGAAACATGGATGTACCTAGAAGAAATCATACTAGCAGAAATAATTCAGAAAGAAAAGATAAAAACCAAATGGTTTCACTAATATATGGACAACCAAATGAAAGTACACAATGGGACAGTGGGGACCAGCTGGAGTGGTTGGTGAGGGTAGGTGGTGGGAGACCCCCAGGGATCAAAATGATGTGAAATATATATCAATAAATTATTCAATTAAATTTTTAAAAAGCTATAAAGTTTGAGGAAAAGACATATCAGTTTATTGGTATATCAGAAGGAGAAGGAAAGGATAAGTAGACAAAGCAGCAACCTGAAGAATAATAGGTGAGAAATTTTCCTACTCTTGGGCATAAAAAATCCAGCAAGGCATGATAACACTCTATTAGCTCAAAAAAATTCACCTTCTCCAATAATTACATTATAATGAAATTCTCAAATATTAAGGTGAAGAAATAAAACTACACATATTGACAAACACTTTATAATAAAAGAAGCAAGAGCTTAAAATGGGGGTAAGAAAGTCCCTTTAATCAATCTTGGGAAAACTGAACAGCCACATACAAAATGATGATATTAAGACCACTATTTAGCACCATGCAAAAAAATTAATTTAAAGTTAATCAAAAACTTAGATGGAAAAATTTAACTCATAAAATTCACAGGAAAAAAAAAACTTGTTCACATGCTCCTTAACACCAGTCTTAGTGATATGTTTTCAGATTCACATCACATGACAATGGATACAAGAGTAAAAGTTAAAACAATTGGAAGTTCATCAATGTAAAAAGCCTGTTTGAAGCAAAAGAAACTTGTATTAAAATGTGAAAACATTCTACTGAGTAGAAGATATATGTACATCATACATCCAGCAAGACATTAATATTCAAAATATACAAAAAATTCCTAATAATAACAAAAAAATTGATTTAAATGTAAGCATAGCATCTGAAGCCACTTCTCTAAAGAATACAAAATATGGTCAGTAGACACATAATATGATGGTTAGCATCTTGTTAGAGAAATACAAATCAAAACAATAGGGCATCATCTCTCACTTGTAGGAATGACTATTATCCAAAAGACAAGAAACAACAAATTTTGGAGAGGATGTAAAGAAAAAGGAACCCTTGGCAAGTTAAGTTACTTCAGACAATATGGGAAGAAGTGTGAATATGCTTTAAAAAATTAAAAAATGGAATTCCATGTAATCCCATTTATCCTATTTCTGATTATTTACCCCCCAAAATAATAAAGAGATATATGCAATTCCATCTTTAGTAAAGAACTGTTCACAATAGACAAAAACTGTTAAAAGACCTGTTTAATAATTACCAAATGTATAAGGAAGATGTGAAATACAACAAACTACTAGTCAACAATAAAATGTATTATTTTTTTTCTATTGCAACAACATGGATGGATCTATATGAAATTGTGTTTAGGGAAATAGTCCCCCCAACAAAAACAAACACCATAGAAGTTTGTTTATATGTGGTGTGTAAAAAAACAGTTAGATAAATTAAATAAAACAACAACAAACTATTGATTATAAGAAAAATTAGTGGTTACCAGAAAGGAAATCTGTTTGGATAAATTGAGTAAAAAGGGAGAATGTATAGTGAAGTATAGAATTGGACTTTGGGGGTTAATTTAATATAGTATGTGTGTGTTTATTCTCAATGATGATTAGCTGAGACATACAATATTATGATGCAATATTAAATATATAACATCTCTCCATCATTTTCTATTTTCTATATTATCCTCCAACCATTCTTTTTCCCCCACCTTGTCTGCCTGTTACTGATGCTCTTACATTTTTAATAGCATCCATTGAATTCTTTAGTTCTAGAATTTGATGCTTTTCTATAATTTTAATTCATTTGGTAAAGATGTGGATATCCATTTTATTCTATTGAATCATCTTTCTGAGTTTTCTCATTTCTCAATTAATTTCTTCATAGCAGCTACATTGAATTCCTTATTAAATTGCAGTATCCCATATACTTGAGTTCAGTTGTTGAACTAGTATTTTATTTTTGTTTATGGTATCTTCTTTTTTCATATTGCTTGTTGGCATGGATTTATGATTTCACATTTTCAGTACAGATAACTGCTAATTTAAGATTATGTCTTTGGTTCTTATAATTCACCAGGCTGGCTATTGGGAACCTGTTGCATTCCATCCAGTAACAACACAACCAAATGAAACTGCACAAGGGGAGAGTGGGGACCAGCTGGAGCGGGTGGGAAGGGGAGGTGGTGGGTGACTCCCCAGGGACTGAAATGATGTAAAATAATAATAATAATAATAATAATAATAATATAATAATAATAATAAAGCAGATATTGGTTTAAAAAAAACATTATAGCTCAAGCTTGTACTTTCTTTTTGTTTACTGACTTTTACCTAATTTCTGAGTAATTCCCTGATCTATCAGAACTTATGCTGGTGTAAGAACTAGAGAGTGTGCACAAGGAACTGAAAGCAGAGTGGGGGGGGTGAGGGTTGGGTTCAGCATTGGGGGCTTTGGAGAGGTCCCTGTACCAACAGGGAGTTCAATGTGGTGGGACAGTCCAAAGAATTGTGGCTTATTTTCATGCTAAATTCTTGAAACAAAGAGCAAGAAATGCAGTCCTTTAATGTTATTTGATAATCTTTCTGGTATCTACCCCCTTTCCCCTCCTAATACCCAGTCATAGGGAACTCTTTTCAGAAATCTTGGTGTTGCTGGGTTTCTCTAGATACAATCACTCAACTAGAATAATCAGAAAATCACTCATCACTTTCCATTTACACTTTGGTGGATGTCATTACTACTACCATGAAAATATCAGCCCCTTGTGCTGTTTCCCTAGGGAAGCTGGATTTCCAAAAAGCTTCACCTGTGTGTATCTGCCTAATTTTTCACTCTTTAGGCTCTTTCTTTTCTTACTGCAGTAAATGCTATTGGCTCCCAACAGGTCTCATTTATTTTCAAATGCACAAATGCAATAGAAATCACCTGGGCTCCTTGGTACAAGGCAGTTACGTGTTTTTGGTTATGGATGTATATTTTCAATTAAAGGAAAAAAGAAGAAGAAAAGTGGTCTATATTACCATGACTTTTACATCCAATTGTAAGTATTTTTTAAATTTTTTTAAATATGTTTTTTATTTATATATAAATTTCACAACTTTGTAATCTCAAGGGTTTGCCCCCCCTCCCTCCCCTCACTTCCCCCCCTTTCCCTCCTGTTCATAGTTGTGCATTTCATTTTGGTGCTTAGCTTGTTTTGACTTTCCTCAAGGCTTTTATTTATTTCTTTTCTTTTTTTTTTTTTTTTCTTCACTATATCCCATTCATTAGTGAAACCATTTGGTTTCTGCCTTTTTCTTTATGGCTTGTTTCTGCTAATATGATTTCTTCTAAATGTATCCATGTTGTTATGAAGTCGTCCAATTTGTCATTTTTAATTGATGTGTATTAATAGTGGATAGAGCGCTTGAACCCACTTAATTATTTTTTGTCAAGATTTTTAGGTTTGTTTTGTGTTGTGTTGTTGTTGTTGCTGCTACTATTGTAAGGCCTGTGTCATTCCACATAAATGTTAGAAAAAGTTTGTCTATGTCTATTAAAAAAAAAAGAAACCTTGTTGCTACTATGGTAGGAATAGAAATGTCTATAGACCATTTTGGAGAGCATTCATGTCTTACTACACTGGGTATTGGAATATATGAACATTATATAGTGTTTCTATTTATTAGATTTTTGGGCTCACTTTATTAGCATTTTATGTTACAGTGTATAGATACTTCATATTTTGCTAATGTATACATATTTTTTCTTTTAAGAGATCAAAAATTGTATCATATGTTAATTTCAGTCTATATAAATTCACTTTAATTTTGTGTCTTTCTTTTACATTATCTTATTTCTTTAGGTGGATATATTTTTTATTCTAAAATTCGTAATTTCTCCAATCTTTTTTATTGAATATATATATATATATATATATTTCTTATACTGTTGTATGTCCCCAAACTTTCCCACCACATGTCACCCAGGAAACTTCACCATGAAGTGCTCATCCCTCCCTCTATTTTGCCCTCCCTCCCCTCCTATCATGTATGCTTTAGTTCTGCTCTCAGTTTGTTAGTTTTAATTTCTTTTGTCCTTTGGATTGTTTTCTTTATATCCTCCATTTAAATAAGAACGTCCAGTATTTATCTTTGTCTTTCTGGCTTATTCTGACTAGTGTAATTTCTTCTAGTTCCATCCATGTTGCTGTGAAAGACATGAGTTTGTCTTTTTTGATTACTGAAAAATATTCCACTCTGCAACTATGTCACATTTTTTTGGTCCATTCATCTGTTTGGGGCATTTGTGTTGTTTCCATATCCTGGCTATTGCAAATAGTGCTATAATAAACATAGGAGTGCAGGTTTCCTTTACAACTAGTGTTTTTATATACTTTAGGTATATTCCCAGAAGTAGTATCACTGAATCAAATGATAGCTCCATTTTCAGTATTTTCAGGGTTCCGCAAACATATGGAGGATCTGAACCATAGTGGTTGAACAAGTTTGCATTCCCACCAGCAGTGTAAAAGTGTTCCTTTTCCACTACATCTTCACCAGCACTTGTCTGTTTGTCATTATTATTTTTTTATATTGGTCATTCTTACCAGTTGTAAGGTGGTGTGTCATTGTGGTTTTTATTTGCATTTATTTTTGTTGAGGTCTGTGAGTACTTTGTAGATATTTGCTATCAGTCCCTTATCAGTTTTGTGGTCCTGCAAATTTTTTTCTGTTCAGTTGGGTGTCTATTATGAATATTATCTCTTTTGCGGCATAGAAATTTTTTATCTTTTTATGTTTTCCTTTATTTTCTTTGCTTCTGTAAATATTTTCTGAAAGATATTTCTGCAGTGTAATTCATGCAGCATTTTGTTTGTTTTCTTCTACATATTTTATGATTTCAAGTTTTACATCCTCATCTTTTATTCATTTTCATTTGTCTTTTGTGCATAGTGGGAGAAAATAGTCTAGATTTATTATTTTGTATGTAGTGGTCCAGTTCCCTGCACCATTTACTGAAGATAATGTCCTTGTTTTAATGTATATTTTTTCTCTTTTGTCATAAAACATGGATAAAGCTTCCATTATTATGTTAAATAACAGTGGGATGAGTGAATATGCTTGCTTTTTTAAAATGATAATCATGGGAAAAACTGAATCTTACAACATCAAGTGTAGCATTCACTGTAGAAATTTGTTAATATTGTCATTTTAAATTAATGCTTTTCTTATTCTTAAATTGATAACAGGTTTTTTTTAATCATGATAGAGTTGTTTGGAGTCTTAAAAATCATCAATGTATGAAATCACATGCAAAAAAGCAAATAGTTAAAACTCTAGATAAAAAAGGCAGGGGATGGGAATGGAAGGTATTATACTCCCAGACTTCAAGCAATACTACAAAGCAATTATAATAAAAAAAAAAAGCATGGTATAAGAACAAATAACACAAACAGAACAACTGAACTGAATTAAAAGCTTATAAATAAAACTTCACACATATGGTCACCTAAACTATGAAAAAGGAACAAAAAATATACACTGAAATAAGGAAAGCCTCTTCAATAAATGTTGTTGGGAAAACTTAACTGTCACATGTGAAAGCATGAAACTAGATTATATCTTACACCATGTACAAACATCAACTCAAAGTGAGTGAAGAGTTTGAATGTAATACCTGTAGCTTTAAAATATATATAGTAGAACATAGGCAAAGCCCTACATGACATAAACCTCGAAAACTTCTTTAAAGACTCATCTCCAGAAGAAAGATAAGCAGAGGAGCCGGGCACGGTGGC
>PVHY01012166.1:0-45465 GCA_004024945.1 Uropsilus gracilis
ACACTCTCCACGCTGGCCACACTTCTGCCGGCCGCCATGGCTCCTCGTCCCCTCCAGCTCACTCTTCCAGGGGGCTTTCTCCTCCAACTTTTCTCTCTCGCGGCTTCTCCCTGGGACGGTGCTCCTCCAACTTCCACTTCTCTCTCCCCCTCTCGCGGCTTCTCTCTCGGACGGTGCTCCTCCAACTACCTTCTCTCTCTCCCCCCATGGCTTCTCCCGGACTCCTTTTTAAACTGCCACCAGCCAATGGGAGCAGAGTACTTTGTCAAATGCTACCACCTGGAGTGGGGGGGGGTGGTTAGGGCCACCCAGTTTCACATCTACAGGCTTGGAGAAAAGGTGTTCAATTTTCTAATCGAGATTTTTTTTTTCAACTTGAACTGGAATCCAGGAGTTTAAAAGCGCACTAGAAATGCTAATGTAAATGACTTGCTGCATTAACATAGTTGAGAATTCCTAACCTTTATTGCCATGCTAAAATACGCTGAACCATCAGAAACGGGTGTTTTTTTTTCTTCACTCCTCATGTGTTTGGAGTACTCAGTTACTCATTATTCTTTCACTCAGTCAACCACAGTCATTATTGCTGGTAAAAATGTATGTTCAAGACTAATGATTACAGAAGCTTAATAATTTCAAAACTTAGAAAAATATTAAATGTTCTTCCATAGACAAATGAGCATCCATTCATAAAATGCAACAGTTAAAATATGTGAAATAGACCTAAAATGTCATGACATGGAAACATGTGACTCTGCTATATGGATAAGTGGGAGAAAAGCAGATTATAGAGTTACATTTCTAATGAGATACTTTTAAATCAAATTGTGTGCGTGAATTTTTATTTCTGAGTCTGGAAAATACACTCCAAATTGTTCATTGTTAACAATGATGTTACTGAAGGGCATAGTTTTATTTAAATATTTTACAATAAAGCAAGTGATTAATGTCTTCATCACATAGTTAGCTTGTCTTGTTCCAAAGTTTGTTATGAACGTGATTTAGTCCATCCTAATAAGGCCAAGCAAGGCTATATTAATTATCTTCAAAATAAAGTTGTTGCTTTTCTGAAACGCCTTGCATGCAAGTCTGTTATTGTTCTTGGCCTGAAGATAAAACAGAAGAAAAAAAGGGAATATATATATATATTTAGTATCTCAATTTGAATTGTATTTCTTCTTTATCATCTTTAACAAAAATATTTTGTTGAGTGAAATCTCCAACTTTGTTTTCCTTCAGAATTGTTTTAGCTCTGGCTCTGTTTTACTCTGGGTTCCTTGGATTTCATATGGATTTTGCATCAGCTTAAATAATTTCTGCCAAGAAAAATAAATGCAACTGAAATTTCTCTAGTGATAGTATTGAATTTGCAGATCAATTAGAGGAATATTACTATTTTAACAATATTGAACATTCCAAACTCTGAATTTGAAATATGTTTCCATTGTTGAAGTCTTCCTTGATTTCTGCCAGTGTTTTATTATTTTCAGTGTACATATCTTTCACTTATATTTAATCTATTCCTAAGTGCTTTATTCTTTTTTGATTCTTTCTTAAATGAAACTATTTTCTTCATTTCACTTTCACTTTTCATTACTTATATATGGAAACAAAATGTGTTCCTGTTTATTGATCCTGTACCCTGCAACCTTGCTGAATCCATTTCTTAATTTTATCTTTTGTGTTAGTATTTATTATATATAAAACTGTCATTTATAAACAGAAATAGTTTACCTTTTTCCTTTCCAAGTTGCATGCCTTTGTTTTATTTTCTTGTTTAATAGCTCTGGCTAGAATCTCCAGGATAATATTGAATAAAATTGGTGAGATTGGACATTCTCTTGGTCTTGATCTTAGGGGGCTATTATTTTGTCTGTTAGTCATTAACATTAGGTTAGTGATAGGTTTTTTAAAGATGTCCTTTCTTAGATTGAAGTTTACTTGCTCTAGTTTCTTGAGTGCTTTATCATAAAAGGGTTTTGTATTTTGTCAAATACTTTCTCTGCACTTATTTAGAGACTCATATAGTATTCATCTTTTATTAATAGTGTTACAGTAATTAAGTTTTTTTAATATTGAAAAAAGGGTTTCATCCTTAGAATTGGTAGATGTATTTTCAGAAAAATGTACTAGAAACTCAGTTTTGTTCCAGTTTTGTCCCTTGGTTCAACCCTTCATGTTAATCAAATAGCTGGGTGAATTGCTATGATAGATAACTGCAAGTCTTGATGGTTTAACACCTTTCTCACTGACACAGAATCACTGTAGGCCACAGAATGGGCTGAAGTGTAACACTTCACCAGCCATAGGGTGAATCCCAGATCCATGTTGCTTTGATCTCATTACACAACTCTTACACTCACTACCTCAGGGAGATCAAGAGACTGAGAATTCACACATTGCTTCACCCAGAAGCCACAGGTGTTGCTCATCCTCAGATTTCATGACCCACAGTTAATCACAGTCTTATTTTACTATACAGAAATTGGAAAATAATTGTACCTAGAGAGAGGAATAGAAAACAGAATTGAGAAATACATACTTTTTCCTGTCATAGATTTTTGTCTACTACTTCAGAATTGATATGCAGTAAATCATATCAACCCCTCAAAATATGCTGAAGACCTAAGCCTCAATGTCTCAGAATGTGGCATTGTTTGGAAGTAGGATCACTGTGGATGGAACCAGTTAATATGAGGTCATTCTGGAGTAGGGTGGATCCTTAATACAATATGTCTAATGTTCTTATAAGAAGATAGAATTTCAGGGAGCACCCCTGTGATTCAGAAACAAAGGTTGAAATGATGCTGCCATCAGCAAAGAATTTACTGCCACCATCATAAACTAGAAAGAAGAGACAAAGAAGGAGTCTACTGGTCTTAGTGATCATATGACTCTGTCACCATATACTACAGAACTATGAAGAATAAATATCTGTTGTTTGAAGTCACCTAGCTTGTGATAACTAGTTAAGACAGATCTGAGAAACTAAAACCCTGTCAAGAATATTATGTCTTTTTTACTCAATCTAAGATGACTCAAATGGTAAGACATGAATTATTTCATAGACACATGAGCAATAAAATCTTCTGATAAATAAACAATGACTCCTACCTGCATGGCAATCCTGTGTGATGCAGAAATTTGTCATACCATCCTTTTCACATTGTGCAACATCTTTCCTCTATATCAAGAGCCTGGTGATTTTTTGTGACTTCAACTGCCATTTAATAAGTAGTGTTTTATACATTTCTCAGTTAACTAACATGATATTATCATAGTTACTTGTGGGTTTACTCATGTCTTGAGTACCACATAGCATTCACTTGTACTCTTGTATATGAAAACATAGAATTCTATTCATTCTTCCAAAACTACTTCACTCATGTCAAATTTATTCCCCCTCCACTCCTCATTTTTTTCCTTTTCCCATCTATAGTAAAATTTTACTTTAACAAAAAATGACATCAAGTCTCGTAAGGAAGGGTCATTGAACAGCAACTAAAGTCCATGCATAGACGCAACAATGAACGTAATTCAACCACAGGGTTGACAATACAAATGCCCGTGATCAAATTTGTGTCTGCACAGGCAATAACAACTGTCTCACAACTGCCTCTAAGTCGATGGCCATTGTAAGGCACTATCAATGTAAGGTACACCCCAGAGCTGTGTGAGAAAATGAGTCTCTTAAAAATCAATAAATTGTAGTAAAATAACAACAGCAACAACAAAATCAGGTCAGTGAGTCTTTCTAAGCCTAAGCCTTTGTTTTTGAATAGAGTTCTAGGACTTTGATCTGTAGATTCCAAGAGATAGCCTTTTCAGCAAATCTATGAATTCACAACTATTTTCATAATTAATACTGAAACATTTTTCCATGTCCATTCTCATTATCTCATTAGAATACAGTGGAGTTTTCTAGGATATAAAATACCCACAGCAAATTAAAGGCATAGGTAGATACAAGAATCTGTTGTCTATTAGACTGCGTATTTTGCTGGTCTTTTTGCTTTAGTTCATTTAAAAAGGAGAAGGCCGGGCATGGTGGCTTGTGCCTGTAAGCTTCAGCCTATGAAGCAGCCGGGGCTAGGGATCGCAGTTCGAGTCCCACCTGGGGCCTGTAGCGAGACTGAGTTCCCAAAAAAATAGCTGGGCGTAGTGGCGCACGCCTGTAATCCCAGCTGCCTGGGAAACTGAGGCTGGGGATTGCTTGAGTCCATGGTACCCCAGGCAATGAGAGCCTGCGGTTCCACGGACAAAAATAGCGAGACCTAGTCTCAAAAAAAAATAAATAAATAAATAAAATGGAGGAATATTATTTCTGGAATAAGAGATGAAATTAATTGCCTTTATTTAGATGAATTAATAGTTAAAATTCTCAGTTTTACTTTCTAACATTGCATATATCAATAACTCAACGGGCTTTTTAAAGATGTGTCTAAAATCAAAAAGTTTGAGAATGGGGGGGAGGAAGAGAAAAGTTTTGAGAATCACAGTTTTAGTGAAACCAAGTTTCAACTGCCTTTGATTTTAAAGATGTCTTAGTCCATTGGACCAAAATTGCACTTGGGATTGGAACGACACCCTCAGAAAACGCAGTCCTAAGACCATCATAATGCCCTACTCTGCAACATGTAATTCAAAAACAATAGTAATCCATAAAATATAAGTTTTCATCTCAACAGGGTAAGTATATAAGATAGTTTTTCTTAACCAAATGTGTGAGTATGTCTGTCTGTCCTTCCCATCTGTCTCACCTACTTTTTGACACCTCAAGCATGTCTGTGGCCAGCCTACAGCCTCAACCATATGCTAACTTGACTCTTCATCATCTGCACCCAAGAGCTCCTGAATTCCTTTGGTATTTCCCAGTTAACCTGCTCAGCTTTTTCATGAGTCCTCCCTTTGCATGATTTCCTTTGAATGAGATTTTTTTTTCTCTCTGGGATTCAGACAAGGGACAGGAAAATGTATCAAACCATCAATTTTGGTTCACAGGACAATACAGACACATGTTCTAGTGTTTTGCATTAATACCTTGGAGGCTTAGGCATTCCCTAGCAATTAGCAAAATTGTAACTGATGGATTACAGTTGGCGTTAAGTTGTCCTAGGGATTTTTGCAGCTCCCAGACACCTCTTCTTCTCTGACATGTCCTTTCATCCAGGCATTATGAAAAGTCAAAAAAACTACAGCCCTGCTGTAGTTTTATCAATGGATAGCAGCTTAGGTGAGAACCTACGGATTATTTGTATTTTCAGATGACAAGGATCAAGAAGTCATTAAGAATCGAATCCATTAAGCAGCACAATGCCATCCTTTAGCAGAATATTCACCTTGATATGGCTCCAAATGTTAAAACTGATAGCTACCATGTTTACTGAGTATGTGTTACATGTCAAATATGTTGCGTGTGGTATCTCATTTAATCTTCACCACTCACCTAGCCACTATTATAATAGTAGGTCAAAACTAACCAAGCTACTGGTTGCTACTAGTAGCTACCATAGCTAGTAGTTGATACCTATTGTTAATATGCCCATTTTAATGATGAAGTTATTCTGGCACAGAAAGGTCAAATTACTTCCTTTGCATTGCACAGTGTAACCAGGAAAGCCTAAATCCATTCTAAGCAGTGTGACCTCGGACGCATGTACATAATCACTGAACTCTCTGCCTCCTGGATCATGCCCCATGGGCTTGCCAAGCTGATACATCTTCTGATACACTGTTCTTGGGGGAAAACTATTCACTCCGGTGAATTCTTCATTTGCCTCGGTTTCGAATCCATAATTCTATGTGTCTATTAAACCATGATTCAAACTCAGCTTTCCTTTTCTGAATTCATTGTCCTTTTTTCATGCAATTTTTTGGGTCTCAGCACTCCTCCACCCTTGAACCCAAAGACATGTTCCCATTTGTTCCACATCTGGCTGGAATTTCTTTTGAAGATGGAAGTTTGGGCTTCAAAGAAATCCTTGAACAAGTACCTTTGTGAATCTACCCATCTCTTCCTGTTAACCATATTTTATTCTACTCAAGCACCTTAGGTCCTCACATGCCACCCCTTGACAGCATCTATCCTGTAGAAAGAATGTAAGCTAAAGCTAGTCCATCACATCAAGGAAATGGGTAGGTTTCTCGGTTCTGCAATGGTCACAAAAGACAATGCATGCTCCATTCTCTTGACATCCCTTCAAAGAGGTGGAGTGAGCCCCCAAGCACCACCATTCTGTTGATGGATTGAGGAAGAGGGTTTAGTCACAAACAGAATTAGCACTAAGTAATTTTCCCTTTCTTTATATAAACAATTGCCTTTTAATATACAACAACTCTTGAGGTGTTCAGGTTACATGCTTATGTTAAGACCTTTTGTTTACTTTCTGATCTTCATAGGTCATTGACATCCCATTTAACCCTTGTGACCCTGTTTATACAATTTTGATATAAATTTAAAAGTGTTCATGGAGATAACATTAACATTCTTGATCTCAATCTACCACATAAGCAAACAATAGCCTTGGCTCAATCTTGTATATAACTGTTCAAAAGTTTCAATGTAGACTTCTATACTCAGAGCAAATCTCAGCAAACAGATTTACTTTCTTTTTATTTTAAACAGAATGAAACTTCAACCTATGTAAACACCAATGAAATATATTATGGAAATTTTGGAGTCTTAATTCTAATGAAACACTGGGCAGAATATGTTAAGGTTTCCTTAACAAGAAAAGGCAAATCATTTAAAGAAACAATAAGGGAATCTATTTCTATTTCTATTTCTTAACTTGAAAATAAATAAATGTGTTTCTTTTTCACTTAAAACTGTAGGTATTGACCCTAAGTTTTTTGGGTTTGCTAGTTGGTTTATTTGTTTTTTATTCTCTACAAAAGAGTGGGATAGTATTTTGGGAGTTTTAGAATTTGCTTTTGTACTTTTTTTTTAATGAAAATTCCATACTGGGAAAAAAATACTGGTAACTACTCCTTTGTAAGTGCATATTTGTCTTGTGAATAATTGCAACTATTGCAAACTGTATTTCTGATAGTCCACTCTGTCCTCTTAGTTGATCCTTTGTGACTAGATATACTTGAATTAAATCCCCATCTCATTTTTTATGAAAAACTGTTATATTCCTGGACAAAATAGCAAATCTTGTAATACTTTTAAGTTAATATGCCTGTGCCCTCTCTTTTTGATGACTTTATTCTAAATAAATTATTGGGCAGAAAGAAATATACAAGGGTGTTGATTTCAGTACAATTCACAAATAAAAAAATAAAAACAACTTAAATGTTTACCAATAAAGACTTGTTTAAAAATATTATGGTACATTAAAACAGTGGTATGCTTTGTAGCCATTAAAAATGATCATGTGAATCTCTAGTTATTGATATGAGTAATGACCTAGATATATTAAACTCATTTCCAATTATTAAAATAATCATCAAAATAGGTAGAGTTTGGGATTGTGAATATTGTTTATAAATGTCAGCAAATTTTGGCAGTAGTATTATCCTTGTTTTTTTATAGTTTCTAAATTAGTTTGGTATAAATATGTATCATATTTGTAATTGGAAAAGAAATCTAGTTGATTTTTTTTAATTATTTTGGGAAAAATACACATTGACAAAGAGAATTAGCGAGATGTATTTCTATGTCACAAAACAATTTATAAAATATCAGAAATGATGCTCTTTTGTAAAAGCAGGAAATAAATATAATTTTTTTTAAAAAATGAAAAAGGGAAAAGGAAAAAGGAAGCGAGAAAGGAAAATGTTGGGAGAACATACATATTCAAGTTTTACCTTTAATATTAATATCTAGAGATAACAAATGACTTTTATCATTTTAGTTCTTTGTTTTGAAGTGTCCTTTTTTAAGTGAAAGAAAAATAACAACACCTTAGAAGTTCTGAGGTTTCTAAGAGATTACGGTGACCATTTGTATCCTAATAAGTTGAACACCCTAAAAGAGATAGTCAAATGTTTAGAAAAATATAGCCATCCATCCCCAAATGAATAGGAAAGAAATAGAGAGACTGAACAGACCAGTTATCACCAAGGAAACTGAAAGAGTAAACAGAGCTGGGAGTGGTGGAGTATGTTTGTAATCCAAGCGCTAGGAGGCAAGAGGCCAGGTATCGCTTGAGTCCACAGGATCGCGACTACCCCGGGTAACATAGCGAGACCTAGTCAAAAAAAGAAAGTCAATTCTACCAAACTTTCAGAAAGAAATTCATACAAAAATTTCAAACTCACCCCAAAAATTGAGAAAGGAGGAATACGTCCAGGCACTTTTTAGAGTCAATAATAAAATCAGACAAAGACACTACAGAAAAAGACAGGCTGATTTTCCTAAGGAACAAAATGCAAAAATCCTTGACACTACATTAGATACTTTTTTTTTGCAATTAGAAAATTAACAATAAGTCCTTGTGTTGGAAGGTGTCAGAGTGGTACATTTATTATTTAGGAGTAAGAAACATACCAAGAAAAACATGTCCCACTATCTCGACTCAAATGAATTGGGGCTGTTTCTGTTTCTTCGTTGATACAGACTTTATCTTTCTCAAGTCAGATCTTTTCTAAATGACCATAAACCCATATATTGTTCCCAAGGCATTTCCTCTCTGTGCTAACTTCTATCCTCTCTCACCACACTCCTGCCCCAAGACCTGTAGTTTGTTCTCTTCCAACATTTAGCTTCATCATTGGAGGAATAAAGAATTACTCACTTTGCCCTTTCAGCTGCTCAATTGCAGAATAACACCCACAAAAGATAACATCACTTTAAAGTATACAAAGGAAAATTCCCATTACTATCTTGTTGGACCAGTGAGAGTTTTGGAAATTAGCAGCAAAACATTCACAGAGTTTTTGAAAGAAACACGAATGGCAAGCTTTGTTGATGGTCTTTTTATTTGTCTAAATTATCTCTCTAAAGAGAAAAAGATATTTTGGCAAAGTATGAAAAGCAAGTAAAGAGATTTTATTTATATATACTTATATATAATCCATTGCATACCCTTCACATTTTCCTCTCCACCTGCCTAGTAACCTTAATTCTACAGACAAATATTTAGTGTTTGTTATTGGATTGATCTGACCCTCTGTTTTGTTTCTTGATAGTTCACATATAAATGAAATCATGTAATACTCATCTATCTTCTTCTGAATTCTCTTGATTAGCCTTATCCCATCTAGTTCTGTGTTGTCACAGATACCACAAGTTCACCTTTTTTATAAAACAGATTACATTTTTATAAAACATAATCCATTGTGTATAATGTACCACATCTTTCTAATCCACTCATCTGTGATTGGGTTTTTTTCTGTAACTTGGCTATCGTTCATAGTGTTACAATGAACATAGAAATGAATATATCTCTTCAAATTGGTGATTTGGTATCTTCCAGAAACATTGGAGTAGAATCTTGGTCATATGATAAGGTCTATCTTTATAATTTTGAGAAAACTGTACATTATTTTCCTTAAGGATTGTATCACTTTGCATTTCCACCAGTGTACAATGGTTCAATGGTTTCCTTTTCTCCACAACCTCACCAACACGGTTTTGAATTTTTACGTGGACCTTTAGCTCAGGTGCAAGATGGTATCTAATTGTGGTTTTAATTTGCATTTTCCTGATTCTAAGTGATGATGAGCATTTTTTTTTGGTGCCTGTTTTCCTCTCTCCATCTTTGAAGAAGTGTCTATTTGGTTTCTGCACATTTTTTGGTTGGGTTATTTTTTTTCTTCTTGTTGAATTGCTAGAGTTCTTTGTGCATCTTGGATATTAGCCCCATGTCAGATGTATGATGTGCAAACTATTCTCCCATTTTATATTGTGTCTTTTTATTTAAATGATAGTTGCACTGTGCCGACATTTTAGTTCGTTGTATTCTTGTTTGTTTATATTTCCTTTTGTTTCTCTTGCCATTGCAGATGAATGCACAAAGAAATCCTGAAGTCAGTGTTGTGGTTTTGCCTGTTTCCTTCAATATACTTTATGGCTTCAGGTAGTATATCTAATCTTGATTCCATTTTGAGTTAATTTTTGTGAGAACTCTTAAACTAATGAAAATGGAAATACCATTTGACTCAGCAACGGCTCTTCTAGGAATCTACCCAAAGAAGACCTCAATACTTATATATATACAAAGGGACACCTGTACTCAGATGTTTATTACAGCACTGTTTATAATTGTAAAGACATGGAAACAGCCCAAACATCCCAAAATAGATGAATGGATGAAAATATGTGGTATCTATACATAATAGAATATTACTCATCAATTAAAAATGAGAAATTTGATGAATTTGAGATAACACGGATGGACCTAGAAGGAATCATATTAGCAGAAACAAGTGAGAAAGAAAAAGACAGAAACCAAATGATTTCACTATATATGGGTAGAAAAGTCAAAACAAGCTAACAACCAAACTAAAGCACACAAGTTGGGGGGGGGAGGGGTGAATGGGAGTGGTCAGGGAAAGGAGGTGGTGGGTGAACCTCTGGGAATATAAAGATGCAAAATATGCATGTATGTGTATATATATATATATAATTTAAATTAAAAAATCTGTAGCATGAGAGAATCTATCAAAGCAGAAGCAAAAGTTTCAGTCAATCATCTTGATTTACTAAAGCATGAAATAATGCTACTGAGGATGAATCTTGTAGTCCTGCCTTTACAATGTGGAAATGTTACTATAAAACAGACCGTGCACATTTATAATTTAGAGCTCTAGAGTATACAATTTTTTGTGACTGCTTAGAAGCAAACTCTAGCAAATGTATGGAACCCAGATGCATCTCTATTTCTAAGACTGGGATTAAGAACTATAATCATCTCTCTGACAGAAGATGAATGTATTTCTTGAGGGGGTTGGGATTGTGGACCACTAATATCAAAGAAACTTTGAGACACAAACCTTTTGTTTGAAATTGATATGATCTAACCTAACAAACAAGCAACTCCATGTTTATAACTTGATTTTTCTTTCAAATACCTTCTAAAGACATGGAGTCAAAGTCTTTTACGTACCAAGATAGGAATACTGTTTAATATTTTCCAAGATGGCAATTCATTCCATTAAGAAAAACTCAGCGATAAAGGAATGAATTATTTAATTATAATAACAGTTGCAAACCACAGTCCATGTCTCAAAATATGTATTTGTAGGGATTAGAGCAGTGGTATAAATAAAAAAAAGTTTGATTAGAATACAGCCAAGTTCATTTGTGTATGTACAAAGGCAGAGTTTAAAAGTTGCACTGGAAATCTTGTGAGCAGCAAAACCTAAATTATTAGCCTTCTGGCTCATTCCTAAAAGCTTCTCAGTGCCTGGACTACATTATTAATTATGCTTCTTAAACAAATAGCTTCTAAGAATTATTTAACAACAACAGGGAATTCAAGAATATTCTCCCATTCCATTGGCTTGAAAACTGTTTACCCACAGGGACAAGACAAACATTAACGACATCATGTTTCCCAACAACATAAAAACCTTTGGGGCTGGTGATTTATCATCTCAGCCTACCACCACACCTGCTTGTTCTAGATCCACACATCTGTATCAGGAACACAATATGCAACTCGCATTTTCTGCCATTTTTACAAGAACAAAGCTTCAGCGTAAAGACTTAGTAGTCACATGCAGAATTTATAATGATATATCAAAATCATCAAGTGAATTACAAATAAGACATGATGAACTGGTGTTTAGAATGGGAAGGCTATTTCTCACCAGGTGCTAATAATTTGAAGGTAGATTTGACGGCAGAACTTACATAAGTTGATACAGAGCTCCCTTAATCAAAGGGCAGTTAAAAAGAATATGAAATGAGCTGACACTTTTTGACATGATTGCCGATTGCAGATCAGCCACATGTGCGCTGCACATTCGGAGTGCATTGGAAAGAGCTTTCATTCCCTTACGTTACGGATTTTAAATCAGTTCCTGAGATGAACATTTCAAGAATAGACGCTTATGCCTCTAAAACACCCATACCTGGGAAATGGGACATATGCGTGAAAGTCTTCCCCTTCCTGCCTCTCCCTGTTTGACTTTGAATTACAAAGTAACCTGTAAAAGAATCAGAAGAAAATACAACTTTTGGTTGGTAGGCTAGGGAAGACCATCTAAACATGAAAGCAAAGGAAATCCAAAAAGAAAACAGATTTGATCCATAAAACTTTAAAATATCTGTCCATCAAAAAGAGTCATAAAAACTACAAGGCAAAAGAAAAATACACGTGAGATACGAAGAGCTGTCGACTTAATGCATTGCAAGCTTTGGACATTTATGGAAAATGCTAAACAATATTTTTTAAATTGGCCATTCAACAAATTTTAATTGACTTCCTACCCTCATACCATTCAAGCATCCATAGGCGGTCTGCTCGTCCAGGACTTGCAGGGACCGTCACTGTGCTCACATCCAACCAATAGCCCGGAAGGTCAGAGAAACCTGAGTTCAAGCTCTTAGTCCACCTTTGTATGACCATCAACAAGTTATTTTATTTCATGAGGTGCCATTTTTCTTTTTAAAATGGGTGCTAACACGGGTACCACAGACTCAAGCAATTCCCAGCCTCAGCTTCCCAGGTAGCTGGGATTACAGGCCCGCGCCACCACGCCCAGCTATATTTTTTTGGAACTACATCTCGCTATGGGCCCCAGGCGGGACTCGAACCGCGATCCCTGGCCCCGGCCGCTTCATAGGCTGAAGCTTACAAGCACGAGCCACCGTGCCCGCCGGAGTCCTTAGCTCTTGAGATTGCAGGGATGAGGCAAGAAAAAATGTATAAGGATCACAAACCAAGCCTATAGTATATGCTCACTAAACATGACGGGGAGGGTCACCTCAGTCACAGTAGGTGACCAGTGTCTGCTGCTTTTCTCTCACTATCACTCTCTCCTTCCTGTTTCATTCCAGTTGTGGGGAAAAGCAAATACTCCCAAATTCCATGATAGAATTCCATCTAACCTAGTTCTGAGCACTGAGGGGAAAATGTGGGTATTTTTCACTGAGACTTTCAAGAAATCTCTGTAATCTCTGTGGCTATGGAGGGAGGGGTAAAAAGGCAAGCATGACATGTCCTTTGTCCTGTGGTCTTCCTACCTCAAACACAGACTTGACACTAGAAGCAAAGAGATCATCCTGTGACACCCCCCCAAGGGTGACAACACCGTCACCCTGTTACAGATGGAGGGGTTGATAGACACAAGGAGTCCCTTTCTCCACTGGCATCAGGCAATCATTTTCCCCACCTGAGATTTTCAGCTTTGGGACTTTACAACCGGGTTAGTGGTGGGTAGGGGGGAGTAGAGGGAGGAGGAGGGGGGAGCTTCAATTTGTTTAAACCTCTTTTCCATTTTGGTGTTGTTCACAGCTTATAAGAGCACTTACTGTTATTAGACACTAAGAAAAACTACAAGGTTAGTTTCATAAAACTGTATTTTATTGTTTCAGAGTGTAGCAATATAGGCACAAGATTCAAGGCAATTTAACAAAGAAAAAATGCAAACATTGGCTAAGTCTGTACAAAATTTATGACATCATTATTATAATAAATGTAAACATGACAACATGTTTAACTGCCACGTCCACAATAAAGTGTAGAGAATAAGATTTAAAACACCATATTTACCAATTAATAAAATGTAGCTATTATTTTTATTATGCCATGCTTTCTTCTGACTCCTGTCAAAGAAACAAAATGTAATAGACGCAATGGAAGCTTCCTTTTATCTTCTTCCAGATCCATTCAGTTCCCTCCCTCTCCAGATAGTTAGCCAATATCCCATGCTGTGAATCCTCCCTGCCTGAATTTTTATGCTTTGCTTACATACGTATTGATTATTATATATGTACTAAACAGTATGAAATATAACAAGTTACAGATTAATATTTCCTAATGTTACATAAGCATTATAATTCTGTCCATATTCTTTCACAAACTGATTTTTAAAATAATCGCACAGTTTTTCATTTTACCTACATGTGTATCTTATATGTATCTAGTTAATTCATTTAGTAATTCTGCTGTCTTCAATTACATGTCTATATTATAATATATAAAGCCTATCTTTTTTGAAGCCTACCTATTTTTCAAAGTTTTGCTCACATCGGAAAGCCTCTCGTTATTGTTTTAATTTATATGACACTGATTGTGTGACTATTAGTTATTTGGTTTTCCTTTTCTGTGAATTTCCTTGTCCTCTTTCATGCATTTTATTAGGTAGAAATTTTGCCTTTACCCTATTTATTTGTAGGAATTATGTACATCATTTTCAATAATGATTCTTCACTAGTTATCTATGCTCTTTTATGATTTTGCTTTAAATTTTCGTGTCAAATTAATAATTTCCTTAACTTTTTTTTCTTTTCTAGTTCAAGTATAATTCAATTAGCATAAAATTCATCTTATCAAAGTATACAATTCAGCATGATAGTTTTTTTTGCAACCATCACCACTATTTAGTTCCAAGACATTTTTATCACCTCAAAAAGAAGTCCCATATTCATTAGCAATTGTTCCCCAATATGCCCACACCCCTTGGTCACCATTAATCTACTCCTGTCTCTATAGATTTGTCTATTCTGGATGTTTCCTAGAAGTGGATTCATACAATATGTGACCTTTTGTGACTAGACTTCTTTTCCTTCAGTTCTTTATATAGCTGAATAACATTCAATTGTATAGATAGTTTTGTTTATCTATTCATCAATTGATGGAAAGTCAGTTTCTTTCCACTTTGGGGCTATTATAAATATTGCTACCATGAACATTCATGTAAAAGTTTTGAGGTGGACATGTTTTCAATTATCTTGGGTATGGGCCAAGGAATAAAATTACTAGGTCATATGGAAACTCTAAGTTTCAGGAACTGACAGACTGTTTTCTAAAGGACTTATACCATTTTACATTCTTACTAGCCATGTATGAGGGATCCATTTTCTCATGTACTCCCCAACATTTCATCATTCATCCTTTTATTATAACCATCTTAGTGTGTGTGCCTCCACCTGCCTATTTTTAAAACTGTCCTTTTGTTGTCTAATTGCCTAAGTTCATTATATAATGGACACTAGTACTCTATCAGATTTATCTGCAATTATATCTATAGTTTTATTTTTATCCTCCTCATAAAAACATTTGAAAGCAAATGTTTTTAATTTTTGTGAAGTTCTCTCACTCTAGTATTTTTTGTTACTTGCAGTTTTGATGTCATACCTCAGAAATCATTGTCTAACCCAAGTGATAAAAATTAGCACTTAATTTTTTCTGCTAGAAAAGCTTAATTTCATCTGCATAGGCCTGTATTCCCCCTTTTAGCAAGTTTTTTGTATGGTGTGAGGTACAGACTTGGTTTCACTCTTTTGCACATGGGTATCTAGTTGTTCTATCATAAAGGTTTTATTTGTGACTACTTCAAGAAATTCTGATATAAAATTTACGTATAACTTTCCCCAAAATGCTAAAACTTTTGGCTTTTACTTTTAGGAATTAATTTAGATAAATTTTATTTCATACTTAGTGTGAAGTGAAATTCAGATTTTTTTTCTTCAATGCAATCATCATTTGACCAAGTGGAATGATTTTTAAAGCCATATCTGTCAAATAACAAAACTCCATAGATGGCTGTGTATATTTCTGGGATTGCTAATATGTTTTATCATATATACATTAGCATAGTTTTAAAAGTCATCGTATTTTTTTTATTGCAATGACTTTTTTTTTCTAGAATTTCTTTTTTGGCTCTTTAAAATATGCTCCCTCTTTTTCTGTGACTTTCTGTTGTTTCTTTGTAATTTGTTTCTTCTTTTGTCTAAAAGCAGTTAACATTGAATATATAGTGGCATCTAGATTACACCATGATTTCCCATACGGGAACTGTTCATCTCCTATTTGTTATGGCTGCTGATCAACAAGGCTCCTACCTTTCTACTGTGAGGTCATCCTCTATTGGAGTTCCTTTACTGGGGAGTCTGTGGGTATATTAACAGAGCAGTTCTCATTTGCCCTTAGTAGGCTTCATAGGTTTCACTGATTTTGTGACTTATTTAGGATAAGTTATTGATTTGAATCCCCACACCTGAATAGGAAATATTCAACCTCTTCTCCTTTTTTTAGTGTTTTGATTTCCACCAGTGAACTTTTCCATATTATTTTACATGGAGCCCTAGCATATGCCAAAGGCATGCCCACTTCTTTGGACCAGTGTTTCCTTTCTACTTCTACTTGTTGGATAAAGCAACTTTGAAGACTTCCTGTTTTATGGAGGGTGAGTATTCATAATGCTTCTTTTGGAATACATAATCACAAAGATTACAAATATGACTTCACACTATAACAGTGAGTGTGTACGGACATCAAGCTTGAGTGGACCACCACATTAAGACAACACAGTTATTTATGATAAAGTCTTACTATGTTGTACTTTCAAACTTGATTAAAAGGGAAAGAACAGAATGTAGACCTTCCTCAAGAAACGGGTTGAGAAACAATAGTTTCCTTTTACTTAGGCAAAAATGACCATCATTCTGTCTCTCATTCCTAATAAATGATTTCACATCACTTGAGCATCCCTGTTCTAAGTAACAGCTTTTCATGAAATGATAAGTCATTGGCACCACACTATTTAAAACTGGGTAACGGTTTACTGAATTTGGGGGAATTCTATTTTGCAATTTATAGCATTGACATCTATTGGCATAAATCATTAAACTATAAGTAAAAATCCAATTGGTCTTTTTAATTTAATTTTATGTATCTACAAGAGAAAGCTGTATAGTTGATTATTTAAGCTATTCCATTCATCAATCTTCATCATTCACAAGTGAGTAGCTTTTGGATAATAACACTATTATTTCTCTTGAGCAAGAAGTAACCAGTATCATGTGTGCTAAATAGATAACAAAAAATTGTTTTGATGTTGTGATGCCATAATGTGTTCATGGCATTTCCAAAAACATCAAATGTTCCTGAAGTTTTGGGTACATCACATAAATCTTATTGCTAGTGTTATAGGAAAATATATATGGAAATACCATAACAAACTTTCACTAAATTAACTTACAAACCCCTATTTTATCATAAAGTGTTTATTGTTGTTTATGGTGTATCCTTTGTTTTAACAAAGATATTTTCTTTTCTATATCCTACCAAAGAGAAACTACATCAATAACTTATTAATGATTCCTAGTGGATTAGCCATACACAAATGACATGTGAACATATAATAATATAATAAGAATGGGTAAAATGGAAATAATTTCCAGTTATTAAAATGTGTATAGCCTAGGTTTTCACAAATTGCATTTTGTGAAATGTAATTACTTATAATTATTAATAACACTACATTGCTTATAATTACCAGCATATTTCTAATATTACTAATAGCCATCAGTATATTAGGCATCTTAAGACAAGGGAATTGCTTGGCATAAACTTCCAGTAACAATCAACTTTGACTTTTCAAAGCAAAATCTAACGCCTCCTTAAAAGAAATTTAAAAAACCGGAGCAAAGAACAAAAGCATAACAGGAATATAAGACACATGAAGACTGAGAAAATCCTAGAATAAGTTAAGTAATGCTAGTTAGGGAAAAATTTTTATTTTCCACTATTGTGAGCTTTATTCAATAAAAAGTTAATTAATGGAAACCAATCATTTGCCTTCCTGAATTTAAAAAATAGTCGATTTAAGTATATGCTTAAAAGTACTTAATGTAGAACAAAATTTATCACATTTTTATAGAAATACATAGATTAGTAGCAAGATAATGGGCAATGAGTAACATTTTCTCCAAGCTATTAAATTCCTTTAATGTTCTATAGTACAAGGAAATGTGGATCTAATTCGAGGTTATACTTTTAAGGATTCTTATCTGTTATCTCTCCAGTGAGTTGTTATTTCATAACATCTATAACTCTTAGCATAGAAAGCCTCTAATTTTATATTCTTACAAGATGGAACCAAAGGAATGTGTTTAGGTGTTTCTGACACTAAAAGATTTAATTTTTCTAGCACGACCGAACTATTAGAAGTTTGACTGCCTTCCAATATGCTGAAGGCTTTTTATGTTTCCTGTTCATTTTGAATAGGAGCAGGGAAATGAGACTGGATCATCCTTTAAGTCAGCCTCTTAAGAATAGAGGATTTAAGACTAGAGATTGCACAGGTGTGATTTGCTTGACCCAGTATTCATATTTAAGTAGATGAAGAATGACTTTGACTCCAGCTCCAAAAACACATGAGATTATCCAGAGTGCACAGCAAAAAAAAAAAAAAAAAAATGAGAAGATGGGAGGTCTGAAACAAGGGGAATCTTATTAAACCAATCAATCAAGACATATTTATAATGTGCCTAAAATGTGTTCAGTGTTATGTTAGGTGAGAAAACAACAAGTGTAGGAGTAAAGTGGGAAAGAAGTGCTCAAAAAGGCAGAAGTGCTCATGTTATCTATTCTATCATAACCTCAAGATAAAATTAATCTAAAAGAGAGAACTAGAGGGCCAAGAGAATATAAATCAATCAAAATAAAAATATAAATAACAATTGAAAAAGAGAATTAGCTATGAAAAGCAGGTCAAATAGCAATAATGAATAATTTTTATAAAAAGTGACTGTAAGAGAGTGTTACCCTGGCCTGGACAGAGGGAGGAGCTGAAGCAACAAGAATAAGTCTAAGAGATAGAATGTAGACTTAGGGACCACAGAACCTGACTCCCGGTCTCTTCAGGAAGGAAAGTGAAGACCCTGCAAAGGTCACACGGAGAGACAGACCTCACACTAGCACCCACATCTTGAACTCCTTTGCTGTCACTTGCAATTCAATCCCAGCTCAGGGTCTCAAAGCAAAATCATGAAAGCTTTGGCCATAAAGAGGAGAAAGGAGCTTGAGAACAGAAAGGGAAAGCTTGAATGGCGGACAGACACAGTAGCAAAGCATCGTTAGTGAGGCCTGAATTCTAGGGGGTCCAAGCAAGCAGAAGAGGGTGTGTATTTTATTCCCACATGCCAAATAATTACTAGGGTTTTAAGATGCCCATTTACCTAGGATGCTTGACCTGGAGGCATGTGTAGAGGGACCCTTTGCTTTTTTCATAGCACCTACTTTTTTTTTTTTCGTTCATAAGCACTGAAATACAATTTGAGAAACACTATAGCACACCCGACCTTTTTCAAATCTCCCAGACAAACTCCAAATTCACCAGCTTTCCCCATCTCAGGAGTGTGAAATCTTATTTTCCAGTTCTCTGCTCAAATTTAACAAGCCACCTCCTGCTTAACCTTCTTCTGTGAAACCTGAAAGCACCAGACAATTGTCCGCCCAACCCTTGCTCCTCTGAGCTCCCCAACTCTCCCCATCAGGAGTTCACAGACCACAATTTCAAACCTCTGATAACAGCCCTTTACTACCCAGAGCATAATATAAGATGCTAACTTATATCTTGGCATTGTAAATGCAAAAGCAAATCCTCATTACCCTCCCCCCTCCCCCCCAAAAAAAACATAGGAGGAGAACATCTTTCTCACCACTCTCTAAGCCTATGACTTTAAGAAAGAAGTCTTTAGGCAGCATTTAATTATCTCCAAACTATCAAAGACTGATTGAATGGATCTATGCTGAGACTGGGGTTTTGTGGATGATACTGTTTTTACTGCTTTCTGGTGATGATATACTTAGTGAAAACACGACGGCTCTCAATTAGGCAGCTGGGTGACTTATAAATATATATTTATGTTTGAAGCCTAAGTGGCCATTGGCTTCCCTACTGTTTTACTTAGCTAACAAAACAACTCTATCAAAGTAAGTATTATTCCAAAACCCAACTTCCTGTGCAGAATGTTCCCATGTGCTCCATCAGTCTGGCTCTCTGATGAACTACATCGTTTCTTATAAACTGTCCATGGCCCATAAATTTCCAAGCATAAAGGCTATTACTGTGCTGTGCAAATCTGCTGAGAATTTGGGCCTTTCGAACTCCATTTTACCTGGTTGAAAATGAGACTGGGAGGGAAGCCTTCATGCAAACTTGCACCCTTCCTCTCAGTTCCAATCCCATTTTAACCAGTGAGTCTTTTAATGTGCACAAGATTAGAACAAGAGTTGACTTTGATTAATATCAAGCAGCTTCTGCAGCATTTTTGCATTTTCTTTCCGCCATGTGCAACCTATCAGAAAAGAGGGATTGGGGCAATTTTCTAATTAATCTAAGAAGGTACTGAAGGTAACAAAACCATTTCTCCCCTCAATTAATTAAGTAGTTCTAGACAATAGTGAAAGAGGAATCATAAGAGAATGCTTTAGAATCCCAGTGAGTGGCTACATCTAGCTCATATCAGTACAAATTAGGCTACTCAAGACTAAAATAATCAGAAACCATAAAGCTGCTGCCAGATTTCTAGTGTATAAATTAATAACATCACTGGGAAGCAGCATCACCACTCCTGGCATCGTCTGTTTTGATGTTTGTGGCTTCCAGTTTATGCTGGGGTCAGAGAAGTCATCCATCTCATTTGATCTACTGAAGAGGCACAGAGAATTCAGAAAGGAAAATAGGGCAATGACATGTTGTCCCTGAGATTTCCTGATAATTCATCACTGGCTTCATTCACTTTTGCTCAATGAGCAAAGCCATCATGGTGCCATCACTAGGAGAAAGAATATGCAGACCTGGAGGCCAGGTATCACAAAGCATTTATGACAAAAGGAATTAAACCATTAGCTGACGTTTTCCAAAACTAAACCATTTCAAATTTATCAACATTAAATCTAATGGTTTGGGGAACAAATTAATCCATCTCAGAATTTTAAATCAAATAGAGAGAACTCCTTTCCCCCAACCCCCACCACAAAAAGGAAAGTAGGTTCTCAGATTCAGAGGTAGAAAAGGAAGAAGGAGAATGAGTGAGGGTATCATTTTTATTTCAGACACCATGTATCCAGGGGTTTTTCCTTGTGCAACAGAATCAGTTTCACCTTGCCAGCCACTAACCTACAATCTGTCTTTTCACCTTCACACTTCCATTCACATCTCATTAAGTAAACAGTGAGATGCTCATGCTATTGTTAGTCTCTCTGACACAGAATTACAGTTTTGTTGAAGAATTCTTCCTGGCAACATAAGGAAATTGGGGTTGTTTGTGTGATGTACTTAGTGAAAAGTGGGCTAGTAAATTCTGGGGAGAGAAGAGAGGTTGCTTCTTTAATCACTTTCAAAGCATTAAAAACTTTTCTTCAGGCAGTTATAATCCTAATGTGAAAATGCTCATCAAGTAAGCTAATTGGATCGAGTCTACAGGTTTGAGAGTAAAGGAAAACATGTAATGAAATAACCTCTCAGACTCTCAGGGTCTGAGTCTATTTCTTTCAGTGAAGTTTTTCTTACTAAATTACTGTTAGTATTTACAGTAGTCTTCATTCCTTGAATGATCTTGTTCTTTTTGCTATCATGTACAGACCACATGAATTAGGATTCAGCAGGGTTTTTTACCAGTTGCAATAAATGGCTATAGATTTTACTGGTTAAATGTAAAATTCTCTTCCCAGTGAATTTTGAATATAGCAAAATTACTGATATAATTTTTTATAAAACCACAACAATTATGTATTGTCAAATTGTTTTTTACATCTTGAAAAAAAAATCCCAGTGTCTAAAATAAGATGTAAAAACTATCACAGAAAGTAATTTTTGTATTGTTTACCCTAAAATTCATTCACGTAAAGTGCATTACGTTGTATAAGACGAGGTTACTCTCTCATGCAAGTTTTCTTTTAGAAAGATCATAAAATCTCACTGTGAATATTTAACTGAAGAGTAATAAGACAGTGTCAGATACTTACATGGCATCATGGTGTAACACTTTGCATTTTGACATCTGTCCAGACAGATGTTCAAAACCTAAACTCTGCAAATTTTGTTTTAAGTTTTCTAGAAAAAAGACCTGGGAGCCATTTTTTTAGACCAGAGCTAATTAGAGTTTCACTGTCAAATAGTTACTTAATTAAAATAGGCAGAGGGGGGAAAAAAAAAACCTGTGGTTTATATAGGCTTTCTCAGAAGAATTTGGTCAAACCAAAAAAAAAAAAAAAATCTACAAACAACTTTTCTTACTGAGACACCATCATCAATCATCTTGTCTATTTACATGGTTTACATGAATATATAGATAGTTTCTTACTTTGATTTTTTTCCTTAACTTGAGCCAGTATAGCAAGTAATTTGTTCTTGAAAAGAAATCATTACCCTTCAAAGCAACGATAACCATGTTTTGTTGAGTTGTGTTCAAAAAGTAACCCTGAGTTATCCTTTTCATATTCCATAATGCTGCTGCTAAATATGAATGTGATATATTTCTTTTTAATTAAAAGTAGTTGCATTGTGGTGTGATTTTTAATAACTTCAGTGTCTTCAGATTTCTACATTTTAGATTCATGTTGAAACTTGTACACCACCACATGCTGATTGCAAAATTCATTAGCGCGTAAATCATGTTTTAGTGATAGTCCTTTAAACAAAGTTGGTTTGATTAGGAAGTGCTTGCTGGCTGGTTTATTTATTATGAAGGCTTGTCAGGCAGAGCAGTTAAGTTAATCAGTAACCAATAAAAGATTTAAACCTATAGGTATGTCAGTCGATTTATTACTAGCAAAGGTTTGGGGCTTCTTAATAAACACTCACGAAAACATGTTGTAATGGTTACTTCAGTAATCTTATTTCCATGCTGCATGCAAAGTTTAAAGGAGATTCCCTAGTTCCATTGAAAACTGAAAAGAGCTTAAATTATATTCTTGAGTTTTATTATCTGACTCTGTCTATAGAAGATACTTAACTTGATTTGCTTTGGAATCAATATGCAGTTTGCTATTTCTGGATTTCTATATAGCTTAGAGTGCTATCAATTCAAATAGAGGAAGTCCTTTCGCTTAGACATCTCTTCTCTACGTGTATAATATTTGTATCTTCCAAAAGGGTTAAGTGAACTCACTCTTGGAAGGTTTTGGAAAACTATTGCATAAAGTTTTATAGAAGAAAATTTCAATGCCAAACATAATTAAGAGCAAATATAAAAATGGATGGGCAAGTTTCTTTTTCTCCAGTGGGTAATTGTACAAAATAGACAAAAAGAGTGAAGTATTATAATTTAGCAATAAATGTAACTTATGTATAAACTCTGAAAGTTTGAAAAGTCCTTGGATCTCAGTTTCCACATCTTCAAAGTGGTTTGAGGAGAAGGGGAAAAGAACTGAAGTACAACATATCTAAATTCCTTGCCAAAAAAAAAAAAACAAAACATGAACTTGTATGATCTTATGAACCTATGAACAATCTTCATTTCAGAGGGGAAAACCTCTGCAACTCCAGAGTCAGTATGGTGCCTACATGTTCAGGATGATAAGTACTTGGTACACACAGACCATGTACCCAAGCCAAAAATTTTTTTTAATTTTTTTGAAATTTTTATTCCTTTGTTTTATATTTTGTGGGTACAATTTTTTTTTACATCATTTCACACCCCAGGGTTCTCCCCCACCTTTCATCTTATCACCAGTGAACCATCTTCTTAATCTTTGGTGCCCCTTCCAACCCCGATTCCCCCTCCCCCTTACATGCTCTTTCTGTCAATTCTACTGAAAGTTAGTTTTAAATTTTTCTTGTCTGCTTATTTGTTTGTTTTCCCTTTATCCCTCATATAAATGAGACCATCCACTATTTCTCTTTTTCTTTCTGGCTTGTTTCTGCCAGCATGATTCCTTCTAACTCCTTCCATGTGGCCACAGATGACATAAGTTTGTCTTTTTTGTTTGATGAATAATATTCCATTGTGTACATATACCACAGCTTTCTGATCATTCATCTGTTTTGGAGCATTTGGGTTGTTTCCATATCCTGGCTACTGTAAATAACACTGCAATAAACATCCAGGTACAGGTGTCTTTATGAATTAGAGTTTTTGTCACCATTGGGTAGATCCTAGAAGTGTAGATTGATAGATCAAATGCGAGTTCCAATTTCAGTAGTTTAAGGGTCCTCCACCCAACCCAAGCCAAAAATTAAAAGGAAACTTAATATTGTCATCTAGAAAATTCAGAGCACCCTTACTATGTTGGGACAAAACAGTCAAGATTTAAGGACAGGAAAAAAAAAACATTCTTAACCATTTTTGGCTGAATTACTCAAATGATTACTCAAATTCCCACTCCCTTTTGTCAGAGTCTCTAAATATTCTTTCCTTATTTGTCTCTCTAAGGCTTTGGGGGTGAAGTTTAGGGTTTCATTTTTTTGGTCTGTTTGTTTGAATTTTTTTAGCCAACAAAGGAGATACAAATTTTTACCAAAATAACATATTTTTAAGGTAAAGAAGTATAACTGTAGTAACCAGGACACCATAACATTTGACTGTATTTAAATTAATTAAATGGTAAATGGTAGACTCATTTCCCCTGCCCAGGAACTCAAGTTATGTCTTCTCAATGTACCTTACACTTGTGCCCAAAGTTCAGTATATTAGGATTATGTTGTTTAGGTTGAAAACTTGGTGTGAAAGTAATAATGGAGGAGTGAGAATCCCACCTAAGTTCTGTTTGATGAAATATTTTCATCATAAAAGTACCACACGCATCCCATATCTATCTATAATATCATATCAAATATTGCAAAATTTCTGATGAATTTGATATGAGTATCTTTAGAGGAACAAGACCCTGATTTCTTCCAAATCTATCCTTCTATGAATTAAAAAGTCAGAAAGGAGGAAACACTAAATATGCTCCCAGTGTTTTTTAGCAAAGCAGCTAAAATTGCTGTAGCCCAAAAATGTTAGACTTTGAAAATTCAACATATTCAACTATGTATGTATTTCTGTGATGCCTCAATAATTCATATGTTAAATCATATTCCGCTAAGTGATGAGTTAATAGACTCAGTTTTTTTATTTTCCCAGGACATCCAAAGGTGCCCAAAGGAAGCTAAACATCTTTTCGGAAAATGTAATTAGAATTATTTGGCTACATATATTAGAAAAACCCAAATTAACAGTGACAAACAATGGAGAAAAGAAGAGAGGGAGGAGAGGGGGAAGAAAAAGCTTTCTTCTTATATAAAGATAGAGGTAGGTGTCCAGGTCAGGTAAAGTAATTCTAAGGGATATCAATAACCCAGGTTCCAGGCAGGGTGTGGTGGCGTGTGCCTGTAATCCAAGCACTGGGAGGCAAGAGGCCTGAGATCGCTTGTTCGCGGACTTGAGACTACCCTGGGCAACATAGCAAGATCTGATCTCAAAAATAAAATAAATAAATAAATAACCATGGTTCCTAACTTTCTTTCTGCCATTCCTACCATGTGCTGTCTATCCTCAAGATCAACAACGATAGTTGCCAAAATGTCAGTTATCACCTCCTATTTGATATTCTCACAAAGCAGGAGTAACAGAGAAGCGAAAGGGCTTTTACTTAGCTGAGTCAACTCTGTTTACGCTCTTTTCCCAGAACTCCACCAAGAACTTTGACTAAAATTCAAGTTTTCTATAAGGAGGAAGAGGAACTAGATATTGGGGTAGGTGAGAACTGGCCTCTGCTACAGACAAGCATAAATAGCTGTGGTAGAAAATATTTTTCTGAGGAATACTCCAGGAACATTTTTTTCCTCGGGGAAAGAAAAAGATTTCTGTTGCCGAAGTCTTCCCATTACTCCAAATTATGGAATTTAGGTGGCAATGGTTGGAATGCTGTCTAGGAGTTGAAGTCAGAGTCATAAAAGACATCTTTCAAGCAGGAAGAAAATGTCCAATAATTACAAATTCTTTCAAATCGCTGGAGATATTACAGGGTTGAAAATTGGGGTGTGGCAGTACCAGGCACTTAGAAAATTTGTTGACAAGTCTGTTAACACAGGAAATGACATAAAGGCCAATATTTGAGGCTTTGATATCACACAGACATGATTTGGAGCCAGAAGTCTGCAATAATCCTCAATCTCACTGATCTTCAGTTTCTTTATCTTCAAAACAAAGGAATAAATATGTATCAAAGGGTTTTGTAACATTAGATAGGAATTCTGTAAAACACATATGCTCCAGAAAGGTTGCTATTAGGACTGTTATCTTACACATTTTTAAGCTCTGATTTAGAGCAAGGTAAGTGATGAAATGCACCTGAGAAGGATAGAGAACTTTTATTGTCTGGTCAGTGTATCTCTCACCTTCCCTTAGCTTTTCTCTTCTAACCCCCATTTTTGAGTCCATCTTACCACAACTTAGGACTCTCAGCTGACCCCACTTAATAAATAGTGTGTAAATCCATAAGATACTATTTATGAAAAGTGCATGATCCTAAAGATCCCCAGACAGGACAGACAGGAGAGCTTAATATTTCAGAGCTTAGAATCTGGCATCACACCTGAAACCTCGCACCAACACTAGGGCAAGAGCCCTTAACCTCTTGAGGTCTTTCAACAATGCATGGAAAACACTGAGGTAAGAGTCTGGTGATTAATGATCAATGAAAGAAAGATGATGAAGAGGAGGTACACTCAGTGGTGGCTTCCTCTATGCCAGGCATAGACTGTGTGTAGAAGTTGCATAGAACTTTTGTTTCTATACTGATTCTATAAGTAATTAATCTTTCTTCATAGAGAAGGAAATTGATGCCTGGAATGATCATGAAACTCTCCCAAGGTGAAGAACAAGTTAATGAATGTGACATTATTTGGTCCTAGGTCCAGAGGTTCTCTATTCTCTATTCCTTCTCTAGGAAGAAGCTAGCATACTAGCTCAACATATTATATATATATATATATATGACTTTATTTACATAAAACTACCCCCTACCCCCAACTGTATACTTCAGTTAGGTTGTCAGCTTGTTTTGACTTCTCCTCCTGGCCTTTTGTTTGTTTTCCCTATACTATATCCCAAATATTAGTGAAACCATTCAGTTTGTCTTTTTCTTTCTGACTTGTTTCTGCTAATATGATTCCTTCTAGGTCTATCCATCTTATCTCAAATGCATCAAATTTGTCATTTTTAATTGATGAGTAATATTCCATTGCATATATATATATATATATATATATATATAATATGCATGTCTGTTTTGGGACATTTGGGTTGTTTCCATGTCCTTACAATTATAAATAGTACTGCAATAAACATCCAAGAACAAGTGTCCTTTTGTGTAAAGATTTTGGTCTCCTTTGTGTAGATTCCCTGAAGAGCAATTGCTGGGTCAAATAGTAGTTTCATTTTCATTAGTTTGAGGGTCCTCCACACAGATTTCTATCATGACTGGACCAGTTAGCATTCCCACCATCAGTGTAATGTTTCCAGCTTTTGATGTAAGGCTTCTTTAAATACAGGGTTTACCATCCAATATATTTCTAATGTCAAAATGGCTCAGTTACAATGGAATTTTAGAAAACTTACTATGACTGTAGGTTTAGATTTTTCACTTTGAATGTTATTGTCCCCAAATTAAAATGTCTCAATATAGCTGCCATGCAAGTATTACATGTGGATCTGAAACAGTTAAGTAAACTAGACATTTTTCTAATACTACTTCTCATGTAAAAAACATGTGTATTTGAAGATCTTCTGGTAATTCTCTACATTAATTCCTTGGCCTCAAACTGACTGGAGAAGGTCAACAGTTCCTATAATGTCTCTGAGTGGTATATTTTCATCCCTAACTTAGTTGGAAAGTATATAAAAACTGAGGCAGTTAGAAAGCACCCAAAAAGCTATACAGCTGAGATGACCCCAAAATGCAAGTTAATCCCTCCAAGGTCAATTGTAATTTACATTCAATTAAATGGCTCAAAAAAACCTGTTTGAGACAGAAGCCAGAAATTAGGAAACCTGTTGCTTGACTTTTTTCTAGGAAATGTTTTCTGTGAAAGCTGCCATTAGGGGTCCCAAATAAGAGGCTATCACTGTCCTTCCCCCTAAGTGAGCACACTTAATTCCCTTCAGAGCACATCAGCTGACCACTGTGACTCACTTCAGGGGTGCATGGGAAACTTTGAGGATTTAGCTAGAGTTGATTGTTTCTGTGGCTACTGGTACTGTGCATGTGACTGCATAGAATGTCCATTCTTCACTTCAGCATGGAAGGTGCCAAAAAAGACACAGAGGCAGAGGAAGGAACTCCTACTCACAAAATTTGAGAAATTTGAGCATCAGCATAAAATAATTTATAATGAAACTGAGCCCATGAAATAAAGAATCCACTACTTCATTCCAATAGAAAGAAATTAATCAAATAAATGAAAAGCTCTTCCTTAATAATTGAATGTCAACTAGTACACATCTTCAAATGACAGAACTGGAAGATCATCAACGGATGTGTAAACCTGTGAATAATCTTTTGATGAGGAACACGATGTTAAAATAATTCTCTTAAATTATACTCCACTTGGCAGACAATATTTTAACCCAATGAGCATAGTTAAATGCTGAGCCAATAGGTTCAGAGTTTTGCAGACTTTCCCAGAATATCAAACTGTGTCCACACCAGCTGACACCAGGGATGAGATGGTACTTCTGTGGCGCTCCTGCTAAAATGCACAACCTAAATCCTGTCACAAGGAAACATCAAACAAAACCCAACTAAGGGAGAGCCTACAAAACAATGATGCTGTATGCTTCAACAATGTCAAGGTCAAGAAATGCCAGGAAAGACTAAAAATTGGTCTAGTCCAGATTTAAAGAGACCAAATAGAGTCAACAAGCAAAATTTCAGATACTATCACATTCCATTTTAGATCAGGAAAAATTTATATGAAAGGCATTATTGTGGCAATTGCTAATTGAAGGTAGACTGTGAATTAAATAGCAATGAAAATAAAAAGAAAGAAAATAACAATGGTGTTAAATTTCCTGACTTTAATAGCTGTTCATAGTTACGTAGGCAAATGCCCTTGCTTTTGAATATATACACTAGAATACTTGCTAGGCATGGGAACAATGTCACCAACTCAATAGTAAGTGGTTCAGAAAAAAAAATCATCTGACTTATGTGAAAACTAGAGAGAGAGCCATAAAAGAAAAGTAAAAATTATACATTGGTAATATTGGATAAAGGCTCCTCTTTGTAACCTTCTTTGTAATTCTCCTGTAACCTTCTTGCCCCTTTTCTCTAAGTCTCAAGTTTTACCAAATTGATGCTATTTTTTGAAATATTTAAAATTGTAAAACTGCAACAAAACAGTCATTATTAGGGGTATATCCTGAAGCACCTTAAAGTGAGATGACGTGGTATTTGATTTATAATATTCCAGATAAAAAGAGGGAGAGGGAGGAGAAGAGAAGGAAGAGGAAAGCAATTAAACAGAAGCAGTCAAATGTTTACAATTCTAATTCTTGAAGTTGGGGAAAGAATACATGGGGATACACAGCCGCACCAGTCTCTAGTTTTGTGTATGTCTGAAATTTTTTCGTGGTAAATTTGTTAAGCTCCCTCTAAATTGATGCCCATCCTCCAATTTCAGCAGTGGCAATAGCTGTCACACCACATTTTCCCTTTCCACATAGATGTTCCAGTCTGCCCACTCCTGATCGTCAAGGTAAACAAATCTAGATGGTTTAGAACATAGTCTAGATGATAATTTGGATTTGAAATCAGTATTTTATGGGAATGATTTGACATTTAATTCACATTTACCTCTGTCCCACTGCAGGAAATGAGAACATGTTAAGTTTCTCTTAATTCAGTTTACTGATACAGAGTGACTGAGATTTATATTTTATTATTCTTCTATTCAGAAAAAAAAAGTCTCTAGCACAAGTGGAATCAACACTCTAGGAACTGGCCAAACTTTCAGAAAGTCATCACAAGGAAAAAGTCTTTTCCACCACACTTTGAGATAACATTTTCCCAAACACTGCAAAAGATTGATGTTCAGTTCTGGAAGATTTCCATCCTAGATAATAGTGACATTTTTGACTGACTACTAAAAAATTAAGTCTCAGCATAAGAAGGGAAAAAGAATGTTTAGCAAAAGCACATAGGGCATGAGAGATTAGTTGGGTTAAATAATGCAGGTGGGAGGATAAGCAATTGTGTCAGAATGAGATACAGTTTCTAATGCGCTTCTGATTCTCACTTGGAATGTAAAACCATGAGAAATCATGCTACTTCTTTGGAGTATGTACATATAAAGCTAGACTGTGAATATTTGGAGATTATGTAGTTAGGGTGCCTATGGAGATAGGATGGCTTTTCTGCTGAGCTTTGCAAATACTTTTCCAGGAGATCAGTTCAAATTATCTCTGACTTTGCTTTCACTCACATAAAACTGATTATTCTAGAAAAAAAAATTGGTAGAGAAAGAAAAAACACTGCCTAATGTAAGATTGGAAAAAAAATCAAAACCATGTTTGAATAAACATGATCTGAAATTAGGTAAGATGCAAAGTCTTTCTGGAAACTCTGATCCAACAAGAAACCCTTCCATTTACTATGAGTGTCAACCCTGAAGGAAGCCCAGATACTACTTCACTTCAAATGGGAGAAGGCAGCATTAAGGGGACTATTGGTTAAACCATTTAGCAGCAATTACAGTAATAATAATAAGATTTAAACTTGTTAGCCCATATTATGAAGCATTCAGAGACATTAAGTTTCACTTTCACAAATACCTGTAACATAAGCTTGGAAGATCAAATTTATCCCTGTATTAGAGGTGAATAAACTGACACTCACTGTAATCGACTTCACCAAAGTCACACAATAAGAAACTGGGAATGCAAGGATTGGACCACGGGATGGCCCCACTCCCAGTTTCCCATGTGACTCCCAAAACCAGGAGAATTCAAGGAGTCAGCCCACAGCTCCCAGAAGCTTCACACATCACCTGTCCTTGTTTCTAAAGCAGCCTTTAGAAATCTGGATAGATTTTCCTAAGTCTGCAGCTACACATAGATTCACAAAACAATGTCAGATCTGCTTTTAGCATTCTGCAACATTTTCTGTAGAATCTGGTATCAACATATTACTCATTGAAACGTAACATCTTGATGCCATGGAGATTCTCCTGTCAACAACGTGTGCCAAGGAGGATTTTAGGAAATCGTTTTAATTAAAAGTGCCAAACATAAGAATCAACCTGAGATATTCTAAACACTAAAGAGAATTAACCAGAGAGGATGACTGGTCTGAATTTCACAGTAATGAAGGGAATGAAATCATTGACTTCACCTTTGTGTTCGTATGCAGTTTTAATTCCTATGAAACATAATGAGAATGCTGCCTACGGACTTCATAACCAAACCGCATTGAAAAAAACGCAGCCTTGTCCTTTGAAACATACTGTACTTTAAAAATGACTCCAACAGAGTCTGTGCCGATACTGGTGCCTTTGAGGTGAATGAGGGACAGAAAGTCCAGGCGTAGAGAACAGTGAAGTCACCTCCCACGGGAAACACTGAAGAGTTTGTAAGCACTTGATTAACAAAGCTGAGGTTAAGTGCAGGGTTTTCTTGGAAGACATTTCCTTTATTTTTTTTAAAAAATGATGGATCTGCAACTTCTCAGGTAGTTGTGGGACCCAAGAGTTTAATTTCCTTGTCAGAGCACACTTAGGGTGCCACAGCAAAGACCACAGATTGGTGGGGAAGGGGAGATTAAAAAACCATTTTTTTCAATTGAATGTGTATTTTATTTTTTATTGATTGCGCATATGTACACACATATATAACATATGTATATAACATATATATATATTATTGTCTACCCCTAGGTTCTCCTTATCATCTGTGAACCATCATATCTTGTGCCCTCCCCCTCCTCTGGTTTTTCTCCCTCCTCTCTTACACTATGCTTCAGTTCTGTTGGTAAATTTAAAAAAAACTTTTTTGTCCATTTGAAGAACTTCTTTTTTCATGGTGCTTGAAGTTTCAAAATAATTAGCAGATTTGATTCCTTCTGAAGCCTCTCCTAGGTTTGCAGCGGGCTCTCTTCCCCCTGCGTCTCTCTTGGACCTGGTGGTCTCCTTTTGTGTCTAAATTTCCTCTATGTAAAAGGTCTGGACTAGGGCCCTCCCACTGGGGCTCGCTAAGCCTTCATCATCCCTCCAAAGGATACCTATTTCACACAGTCACATTCTAGGCTGGGGGTTCCTACTAAGTGTTCCAGCTCCAACCTATGAAAGGGGAGAGCAGGGAGATTGCAGGGTGGGGAACACAAACCAGTCCTGACACTCTTATTGCCTGAAGCCTTAACACTCATATTTCCTGGTCATTGTTCTTGGTAGTTACACAGGCAATTGGGAAATGAGAAGTCTCATGAGCCAAACCTCCCACTCTCAGTTGCTGTCTACTTATGAAGACTATGGAGCCAGCCTGCATCAAGTTTCATATGAGATTTGAATAATTTCCCTATCCAAACTGAGTTTCAGGTTTTCACCAAACTCATGTGGCTTGGTTTCTTTTTGTACCCTATTTCTGTTACATACCATTACATTTAGAAGTATTGGTTTCTTTTAATTATAGGACAAATATTATAGAAACACCATTTTATTCATTTAAGAGTTATTCCATTTGTCCCCCCCCCCCAAATTTATAAAGGCAATACTCCAGTTATTTATTTTTTAATTTTTTAATAATTGTATTGTTTTTTAATTGATTACATATTACACACACACATATATATATATAAAAAACACCATTATCCTGAGGTTCTCCCAATTATAGGACAAATACTACAGAAAACACCTCTTTATTCATTTAAGAGTTATTCCATTTCATTTGTCCCAAAAAATCAATAAAGGCAATACTCCAGTTATTTATTTTTTAATTTTTTAATTATTGTATTGCTTTTTAATTGATTGCATATTATACACACATATACACACGTATATATTACACCATTGTCTACCCTGAGGTTCTCCCACCACCTTATCACCCATGAATCATCTTAATCTCTTGTGCCCATCTCTCCAGTTATTTATTTTAATTATTTATTGGAAACTGTTTGCCCCATTCGCTCTGATACCAGCTAGACACCCATATATGCTTGCCTTTTTCTTTGTTTATCTGACAACAGGCAAACTAATACTAGGTTAAAAAGTATATAATTTATTCAATGACAAAGGCAAAATATTGCTTCAGATTCTTTGCTCAGAGCACATGGACAGAGCCTACAGGTAGAAATCAGGAGAGGATACTTGGGTAGGAACTTCAAGGCCCGGTTTCTTACCTCAAGGTACTGTTTGATGACCACAGCTTTCAGTTACCCTTATACAGACCAGACAGATTGTGAATGCATGTCTATATCTCAGTAGTACTAGGATGTGTTGTGAGATGTTGTCATTCTCCGTGTAAACATAGAGACAGAGTAAGATTGTACCCCAGAGACAGCATAATCTCCACAGGTGACTCTATTCCTAACAGTTTTGCTCCCAAGTTTCATCTGCTATTTCTGCCCTTCAAATGAAATACTACATACTTTGCATTGAACACAATTCTCCAAACTCACATGTGGACGAATTAGCTCACTCTCACCTAGAAAAGCAACTCAAAATGTTGCACTGTTACTGGAGATAATCACCCCACTGTGCACAAAATGATTCCCTTTGGTGTCTAATTCCATCTAAGTCCTTGATACTGGTTACCATGCTCTGCATTTCTGGCTAGTTCTCTCTCCCATTTTCCATGGTGCTACTAATATTTAGTCTTACCCTCAAGTCCTTTCTCCCTAATCCTTAAGGTGACCAAAATTCCTGGCTTTCCAGGAAAGATGAGGTTCCTGGGATACAGGATTTTTAGTGAAATATTTGGTTGCCCTCCTTCCTCCTCACTCATTATCAAATGACATCACTTCCCATATCTCAAAAAAGAAAATGAAGGTGATCAGGTGTGAACATTCCCCAAACTCTACTTCCACCATGCCCCATCTGGACATACATCAATATCTTTTACTTGCTTTCTATTTTAAAAGCTAAAATAACCCATGGCTGACTCAGCTCGGTTCCTCACCTTTATGATGGATATCACCAATATCTTACAACTTTCCTGCAATTTCAACATTTCTCCCTTTCTCTCTCATTATGCAAACATGTTCTTATCTTTCTCATCTTCAAACTCAAACAAAATCACATTTATCAATAATTCTATTCCTTGCCTTTCCTTCACCATAAACTTCTTGAAAGAGATTGCAAAGTACCTACCCCATCCCTCCTCCTAACTTTTCATCTACACTCTGGGCTTCTAACTGTAGAATTATATCTTCACCTTCCCTATGAACATTTCCACCTTGATAACCAATGAAACAAACTCAACATGTCTCCAACAAAGTCATCATCGTCACTGTAACATATTCCCCTTCTTAAGTCACCTATGTCAGCCAATAAAGTCACAATCTGCCCAATTTTTCAAACCAGAAACTATGTCATCACTTTCATCTTCTCTTTATCCCCTAAGTCCAGATTAGCCTCTTGTCTCCTAAAGATTCTTTTCTTGTCCATCTTTGGTATTTCCAGTTCCCTCTATTGTCACAACAGTCTCCTCATTGATTCCCTAGCTCCCTGGTCTAGCTCCACCTCCCTTCAACTAAACTTGGTCTTGAACTGAACTACTCCAGTCATACGGAAGAGAAAATCTTTGATGAAGCCCTCTTCTCAGGATTATCGAACAATTTCTAATTTGCTCACGAAAATGACTGGATCAATATCTTCATTGGCTTTGTGGCTGATTCAAATAACAGTATAAATTAACTGAAGATAGGCATGGAGGCTGCCTGTGTTTCCTTGCAGGAACTGCCATTACTCCTGGGCAGTGTTGCACCTGTGTGGAGATTTAACAATGTCTCCATTTTTGCAATGTCAGCTCCTATGATCTGCATTACCCTAGGAGCTGGCTGCTAATAAGTTGAGTTGTTAGAGAAGCCACTGGTTATTACACATCCTCAGTTGTTACCATTTTTTAACTCACATTCTACAGTGTCTGACTCTTATCCAATTTGCTTTGGTCACATTGACAAAGAAGCTATTTTCTAAGTAAGCCACTTTATCTCCCAAACCAGTGCCCTTTACCTGGAACACCCTTCTACCATGTTTTCAACTACCTTCAGAAATTAAGAAGAAATTTTTCCAATAGGAGAAATAAGATAAAAATGCTGGGGGGGGGGTAGCATTTACCTAGAAACCGTGTTGATGCAGCAACTATTTGCCTTCAAAGCTATTGCTTGCCTGCTCTATATTACAAGATGCCTGATCTTGAATCTCCCAGATTTGGGGGCAGTTGTTTGCTCACTGGTTTTAGCCAAAAGGAGAAACCAGTAAGAGATTACAGAGTTAAAGAAAAGAACAAGCTGGGAGTGGTGGCACTCTCCTGTAGTACAAGCACTGGGAGGCAAGAGGCTTGGGATCGCTTGAGTTCACAGGTTTGAGACTACCCTGGGCAATATAGCAAGACCTGGTCTCGAAAAAAAGCAGCCGGGTGCTATGGCGGCCGCCTGTAATCCTAGCTACCTGGGTGGCTGAGGCGGGAGATCGCTTGAGTCTGCAGTACCCCAGGCAACTTGAGTCTGCAGTACCCCAGGCAACATAGCGAGACCTAGCCTCAAAAAAAAAAAAAAAAAAATTCTCCCTGTCTTATCTTCCTCCATTGCTCTAGGTCCTACTCTGATTACATCTTCCACCACATGACTCCACCTGAAATACTCACCTGTTCCCTCCCTCTTCGGGGCTATGGCGGTAAGAGCTCCAGTCACTGCTCAGCCCCAGGTTACCTCACTGCCAACTACTTGGTTTTAAGACTCTTCTGGCCCCTGAATGACTAGTTCTCCGCAGTAAAGTCTTCCTCTTGCATAAATTCACAGCAGCTAGTTTCCTTGCTTATACTCAGATGTAAAAGTATCTCTGAATCTTTACTCCTCACCTCAACCCATAACAATGGTTTTCTAGGGGCTCCCTTCCTCCCCATTGTTCCCTCAGCACCTGATTATACTGCTATGGACTGGGACTGTGGCTTTGCTAACACCTTCCACCACCGACCACCCTCAAGACAATGCCAGTTAATTATAGCACCTTCGTGCCCCACACACTGCTCCATGTAGAAGAGATTTTAACACAGGTGCAAAAGTTGCACACAGAGTTTCTTCAGTATTAAAAAAATATACAAAGATGTAAGACAAGATCCAGACTAGAATAAGACAAGGTTTGAATGAAAACTAGGAAACCTATGGATGGTTTTCAAGTCAAGGAAAGATGAGGGTACTCAGGTTGGTGGGAGGGTGGTAGTTAACTATTCTCTTTGGAGTGGAGCCTGTTGTTGTTTTTTTCTGTTGTTTTCTCAGATCCCAGTTCAGTCATTGGTGGAAAAGTCATCCTTTATTTCAGTGAGGCAACTTAATCAATAAAGGTATTAATTACTCTCAGCAAATCCTTTAGAACAATAAGGTAGTCATTTTACTTCTGGCAGTCAGGCAGGAAAAGAAAAAGAAAGCACCTCAAGATTCTAAGGGATTCTTAGAATTGCAAGGGCAGAGAAATATTCCCTGCTGAAAAATCTAGAACTCTCTGAGAGAGGGACTTTATTATCATGTTAGTATAGTTTAAATCAATCCCTTACCACAATGCACAATGCAAATGCATTTAGAAAGAAAAAAATATATTCATATCAACTTAAATTTAGGGGAAAGATTCACTGAAGCTAAATTACATGGGATACTAGACATGGAATAGGATTACTAATCAGATGGCCCAGAAGTCTGTGACCAACCTGTTTGGCACCCCCATCACTACAGACTCTCCATTCAAAGATTCTCTTCAATGTGGGCATAGGTGTGGCACAGCAGTAGTCTTCTGTCTGGACTGTATTATTATAGACATCTTGAATTCAATGTACCATAAAATCCTTAACAATTAAACTTCAACATGCAGACATTGCAGTTCCCCCTTCATATGGCAATATTTTTACTGCCGCAAAACCAGAAAACTGGCTTCTAATCATCTCCTGAAGGCTGTGGAGGGATGTGCAAAAAGAATCCCATTTCTCCTTAATCATAACAGGATATTTCATACTATAAAATGTGCCTAGAACCTACTTCCTGCTCTGGTGTGAATCATCCTGGTGGCCATCTTTGCAAGGTATGGCCCATGTGTTGTGGGAAATACTACAGGTGCCAATTGCAACAAAGTCGCCATTGTCCTTCTGTCATGAAGTCAGTTTAAACAGCTAAGTGTCCTAAAGTGAATCCAAGTGTGCCTGGCATCCACAAGGTCAGTCATTACCGTGTGTCACACAATCTTGAGATGGCATTGCTGCTAACCAGGGTGCTTTCGCTTTGTGTTTAATAACGAGTGTTAGTTATTAGAATAAAGAAAATATAGCAAAATTGAGTCAGACATGCAACACAATGACAGCTCTAAATTGCCCCGTTTATAGAGTTCACAAACAGCACTGACTTTGAATCATGCAGAAGTTTTTAGATACAATTTCCAGCCAACACCAGACTTTTGATTTGGCTTTCAAATTTGATTTGAAACAAGTGGCTTATCTTAAATAATTTTTGTTATGTTGAGATTTCACACCCTGGTAATGAGAGCTGAAGCTAATTCCTACTTTTTTCTGGTGAGGGCAGTAAATATTGAATTAGCTCACACTTTAATTTTTGCAAACAAATTTCAGAAAATTTATTTTAGTCCAAATAAGATTTTGGCATTATCACTTTGGATTTTCGTATGTATGTCTTGCTATTGTTTATCAGAGATGTTTCCTTCTAACATAAATATTCTGTTAGTTTTGAAATTTTTCATGTGACAATAAAACAAGGCTAAAAAAGCAACCAAAAAAAAGCTGATACCATCTTGATGGAAAATATTTTAATATATTAAAATGTAAATATACAAAAGTTGTTATACATATAAATGTCTACTTAAATAAAATGTAATCTGTTTTGCCGAAATTTTCAAGATAATTCATCACTTCCTTTTAAAGTCTCACTTTCTCCGTTAGTGAGTATTGTTTCATTTAGGGTAAATGTAATTATTTTAAAAAGGCAAACATGCTTTTAAAAAATGTTTGAATTTAATATATCTGAGAAGATTTCTAAGCATTCACTTTATCTTAATCTAAGCCTATTTCTCTGTTGCAAAATCAGACATTCAACTCTCCTCATTCTCTGACACCAATTTATATTGGTCCAGTACCAAAAGTTTTTTAAAGGGCTAAAATTATTTAAGATTTTTTTAAACTTTCTACATGGAATTCTAAAAGGACACTATTTTCCTAACATATCTAGACCAATCAAGTTGAATAATTAAAAAAATTAACTTTTAAAAGCTTAACTTGATAGTTACAGATGTTTTAATCTTTGGAAGTCATTACATGTTAATTTTCCTCTCAGCATTAATTATACATAATGACCTCCACCTATCTCAGACTATGGAAGAAAACTAGATCTGTTTACATTTCTAACGCTTTTAAAGATAAAAATAATTTCATAATCATCAATAAGGACAGTGTTTTTAATGATTGAAGTCCTGGCATTTTTGAAGGCTTGTCTCTGGTTATTCTGGTTAGTTCTATCGCAAATAAAACTGTTACAATAAATTCCTCGAATAATAGCTTAATTACTTATAAACTCTGGAAACAATTAGTTTATCATCCTTTGAAGTGAGTAAGGCAACTTGCCAGATTGAGAGCAAACTACTTGTCACTTTTTTCATGTAATAAGCTTAGTTTCTTTTTGTTCTTTTGGATTATTTGGAAAAGGAAACTCAGTGGAACACACTTCAGTGTTCAGAAGATTCAAAGTTGAAGCACTCACTTCATGCATGGCCTTGACAACCACACTTCATAAAGTACCCAAAGAAAGACTGAAGTTTCTGAAGATGATCATTTCTGTGTTTAGAGACTGAACTGAAACAGACATTCTGATTCGAAGATAAAGCTGTGCTTGAATAACACCAACACTGGAAGAGACTGAAGAGGACTGTCCTCCTCAGACTCATAACATCAGCCCTCACCCAAACCACCAAGTGACACGAACAGCCTTTCCTCTTCCACCTGGGCTCTAGCTCCCAGCTCGCCCTCCCTCTTTTCCTCTTTCCTCCTGGTTATTCCACCTCTGGCTCCCTCCAGGTCTCTAGTTAACCCACACACACCTTACTCCCTCACTCTGCCGTCACCACCACTGCTCGCCCCTCCTATTTCCTCAGTCACTATTTTTCAGCACAATTCACTTTCAGGTTGTCAGCTGTTGGGTTGTTTTTCTTTTACGCCTCTGGCTGAATAGAGATCAAAGAAAATTCTGACTATAAGAAGTGGTTCTGGGGAGATGAAAACACTGTATGTTTGAATATGACCCCCAAAATGAAGACGCAAAAGGACTCTGGGAAGAGGATGCTGACTGCCTGGCTAGGCCGGCTTGGCTCCCCCGAGGTGTGCGTCGCAAAGCGCAAGTGGGGGCAGGTTCTCGGAGCCGCGGGGTGACTATTATCTCGGCCATTGCGTCAGCTGGAGCCAACACCTGAGGCCTCCCACTCCCTCCCGACCTTGGCGGTCAAGGAGAAGGTCATCTGTAATTCCATCACCTGACTGGAGGGTTGTTTACCTGACTCCGGGAGAGAGAGAGGAAGGGCCAAGACAGGCGGGCAAGTCCCCAGGGCCAGGAGACGCCCGTTGGGACGTGTCCACTTAGTGCGGCCCAGGCCAGCTCCGAACAGCAAAGTTTCGGGCATCACTTGGCCCCTTTCAAAACGCTACTGACACCCTTCCTCTACCGCCCCCCTGCTGGAAGTCAAGTTCACCCCGCACCCTTCCCTGTGTCGACAAGAATCGCTAGAAGCAGCCCCAGCAAATCACCCTACTTTGGGGATGCGTTTTACATTTGTCTTGGCACCTCATCCCTCCCCAGACCTCTACGTCAAGGACTAGGGAGTGGAGACATGACACATTAATGTTGTTATCAGGGGACGCTCTCTGCTCCCACAGAAAGGGAGGGCGATGGAGAGGAGGCGAGGGCAACAGGGAGCGAGGGCGAAGCAAGCACTCGCCGCTTGGCGGAAATTCATATTCCGCCTTTGCGCCTCTCTCACCTGAAATAAATCTGCAGGCCTCCCCACACAAACCCAGCCGCACTTATTTATTTGCATGTCATGCTTATAATATGGGAGAAAGCAAGACGGATCTTCCAGGAGGGGAGGAGATGAGGCTCACCTTTCAGACTCGCTCTCTTAAATAAAAAAAAATTGTCCGGCGAGGCGCCTAAGAATTTATCTTGAGTTTGTGGTCATTATCTCTATTATACAGCCCTGGCAATAAATAAACCGGGCAGTTACTACTCCACAATAAAACTGGAAGTGTATGGGACACCTTACTATTACTTGCTTCATAATCTACCGCTTCTTTCACTTTAAATCTCCCCATTCTTGTCTCCCCACTTGTCTACACGGATCTATCTTCACCCCTTGAGGTCCCAGACCGCTTGGTTCATTTTTATATTTTGTGAACACAATAAGTTTTCCTGTCTAGACTTTCTGTTTTTCCTCCTATTTCTAGGCTGCCTAATCTGCTTCAAGACAAAGGGTCGGTCCGGATCAAATGTCTTCCCCCGCCCCCTTCTATTTTAACCACCTTGGGAGTCCCCGCTAATGAAGACCTCCCCCCTCCTGGCAGTGGCCCACCGGGTCTCTAGGCGAAAGGGAGCGGCGCGGATCCCGCGTGCCAGGCCCTAGAAGATGTTCTGTGTATGCTGCGCTCCGAGCCCCAGGCCCGAGATGGAGAGCTTCTACCCGGCTCCTTCTACTTCTCAGGGCCCTCACCCCCATTTCTGACTGTGCAGGCCCACGTGGGGACCTGGGGGTGCGGGCGCCTCCCCTCCGACTTCGCCCGGCTCGCCCTCCGCCCCGGCAGAGCGCGCCACTTGCGGACGCCTGCGCCCGCCGCGGGGACCCGCCTGACAAGTCAGCCTCGCTCCGCGCCGGGCTCCTCGGCGGCTCCGGGCACCAAACCCCACCGAGGGGACTCGAGCCCGGGGCGGGGGGGCGGCGCGGGGGGGGTCTTCAGAGAAGTCGCGGAGGAGGGTGGCGCTCCTCGCGGGTTCCCAGGGGCGCGCTCGACTGCAGAGCCGACGCGCACACCCTCCCGGCCTCTGCGCTCACACCTGGGGCTCGTCTCCGCGGCCCGGCAGCTGGCTCCGCGGCTCCCGCCCCAGCCGCGACCCCCAACCAGGCGGGCGGCGCGATCCGTCCTGGGCCGCAGCCTCAGGGGTCCTCAGCCCCGCGGCAAGGACCAGGCCCAGCAGACGTCCGGCCCGCGCCCTCCAAAAGCACCGCCACACTGGCTTTCACGCCAGCGCGGAAAGTGACGCGTCCGGGCAGCGCGGCCAGCAAATGACCGTCTGGTCCACGGAGCCCGAGCCCGAGCGGGAGGACCGTGGGGAGGATGCGGGGAGAAGGGGGCAGAGGGGCAGGGGTGCGCTGGGCCAAGAAAACAGACAGACCTTCGCGCATCCCCTTTTGTCTTTGCACTGCTCATCTCCAGATAGCAACTTCACCTCCGCAAAGCCCCATCGGGCTTGATTTTTGTTTGTTTGTGTGACTTAGATCCCAGATAACTCCAGACCCGTTCTCTGAGGGTGAGAGAAAGAAGGAAGCCGCGGCTCCCGGCGGGGAAGGGACGGTGAACTTCTCACCTTTCTGTAACTCGCTCACACATCCTTGAAGAAAATCCACGCCGCTGTGGGTGGATGTGGGGATCTCTGCGTGTCTGGGTGTGAGGGGGTTTCTCTGTTCATCGCGTTTTGCTGGGAGGATCTTTTACGACTTGAAAACAAGCGGCTGGGAAAATATTCACGTTTGGGACAGAAAACATTTTTTATTTATATCTTTGACATTTAAAAGAGCAGAATTAATTTGTCCTCTCCTACATTAGCATGGAGAAAAAGTTTCAGAAATCTATCCGAGAGAGGAGGTGGGGGAAGAAACAGAAAAAAAAAAGAAAGAAAGAAAGAAAGAAAGCGAAGAAAAGATAGGGGAAAAGAAAAGCTAGGCTTGTTTTTTCTTAATTCAGATCTGTAATCAATCATTGAAATAGAAGGCAGCAAAATTGTAAAGATTCGATAGATTAAAATGCAAATGAAAGGTAGAAAAAGAAACATTAACATGGCGATCAAAGATTTAATAACCGTAAATCAAGTTTTTTTTCCCTGTTGCAGCTGCAGTTTGTGTTTATGTTTTAATCATGTTCGTTCCATAAATAAATAATTTCTGAAACGAGACTAATTTTTCATTATTTTAACCGTGGGCTATAACACTAAATATTAAAAATAGAAAACGTACAGGATGCCAGATCTCCAACCAAATAAGAGAAAGACTAGTGATGATTGGTTAAAATCAAGAGGTTTCATTTGTGTATTTTGAAAATCAGAATATTGTGCTAAAAAATTCTCTCAACTGACAAAGCCCAAAGTTTTATTTTCCTTTTAATATTTGATGTTAACGACCAGATACCATTTATATTAAATATATGCGTGACGGCATATCCATTTCAGCTTGCGCATTTTCAAAGGACGAAAGTGCTAGAATATTTAAATAATACAAAACATAAATTATTTCAAGGTGACTTGACAGAATTCCTGGAAAATGTGCTTTTAGAAGAGTCTGCCTTCTAGAGAAAAAAATAAGTGACAGTTCGACACAGTTAAAACTTTTTGAAGCTTCATCATTAGAATACTTTTTCCAAAGGGGACTATTTCAGTCCTTTGTTTTGCTATCACTAGCTTTAAGGTTTCTATGTCAAGCTCTGTCAAATTATCGAAACACTGTTTTATCTCAATACTCATTTTCTCCTCTGGTGAAGGCTTTCCACTTAGATCATTTTATCTAAAATAATCATTTAGATCGTTATTTTAGAAATAATTTCTGTAATTTTTAAAATAGGCATGTGGACTTTTGTGGTAGTCTTGCTAGCATGGAGAGTTCATCTTCAGAGGGTTAGAAACTTTTCCTTTTTATAGGACAAACTTATAGTATTTAAAATAAGCTCTCAGTTTCATCTTTGAAGGAGTTCTTTGCCATTATTTATTGAAATTGTTTCCAATTCACTTCTTTCCACAAATTAAAATGATGATCCAGCCTTGGGTACACGTTTCCTTCCTAATATCTTTGTCAGATATGAACTAAGTTGAAGTCCACTCCCTCCATTCCAGCCACACAATCACATTTTCACTGTGACAGTCCAATAATGCATTTAGTTTAAAATTACACTTGGACCCTTACGCCTTTGTATTTTTTCATTTACTTCAGTGCAACAAGATGACTTGATTTTCATAGGATTACATGAACTCCATTCAGTGTTACTGGGACATTTCTGCTCAACTAAATACTTGCCTTAATAGACAAATGAACTTCCTTTTATTTGCTGGAGTTTGTAGACGGTTTTAGATACAGAGTGTTCAACTGATTTAGTTATTGTTGTTGTGAGAATCGAACTGGCACAAAAGTCATTTATCTAAACGGAAGAGATATGACTCTGTAAAAGAAAGAAGCAAGGGCAGAATCTCCGGGAATTATTTCGGTTTATAGCTCTTATTAATTAAACCGGATGTGATTTTATTCTGATCTTTTAGTACCGACCTTGTTAAATGCTCCCAGATACCTCTCCCCCCCACACACACACACCCCATTTTTCCCCATTCATTAGTTAACTTGGATCCCTGGAAGGGGGTTGCCGTTTCTACATTACACCACTAAACAGTTGCAGGGTAAAATCGTGTCTTCAGATGATAGCACCCCTCCCAAGGAGGAAAAAAAAAGAAAGAAAGAAAAAGAAAAGGAGAAATGCTTTCCCATTCATTTTTAGCATCTTGTTTCGTTGAAATGCAAGACAGGTACTTGATTTAGCATTTAAGCAAAAGGTTACACAAACCGCGTTTTTAAAAGTGTTGGGATGTCCGACAGGGTCAGTCCCAGATCAGATCATTTTTTGAATGCAGACCTAAAGATAATGAGTACTTGTTGTATTAAAGGGGACAAACAGTACTTTGGCTTCCTCTGACCCCAGCATGCACGGCTCGGTTTCATTGATCATCCTCCTTTATGAGATAATGCAATTACAAACATCAATAAGGGGCTGCAAGGGGAATCATTATGCGGTGACAGTGATAAATGACGGTGCAGAAATAGCATGCTTTTTCCCCCCTAACAATCCAGGAGCCCAGGGGCTCGGGGGGCTGAACACAGTCGCCAAGGAAACAGATGACATCCCAAACGGCACCCAAGGAAAAAAAATGAACAGTCTTTCTTTGCCTTTCACTCTTTTCCGTCTTCCAAAGAGTTAGTTTTGGCTCCGGCAGCAGCTGCCACACAGCCATTTCGTTATTTCAGACATTAAAGACCAGAGCGGGCAGCGGGAGTCCCCTCCCCTTCCCTCCCCACCCCCACTAGATAACACACAAAGCTCGCTGTTCACAGTTTAGGGCTACCTGAAAATGCACGTCTCGAAAATCACATTGGGGTGGGGTAGGGGTATCGGGTGAGTTTACACAGTCCTCGCGTTGTGTTTTCTCCGGCTTTCACGACTGTCCGGTGGAAACTGAGTCTCCAGAACAAGCTGGCGCCTCGTGGGTCTGCCAGTGAGGGACCGGGGCGCGTGGCTCGCCTCCATCTCCAAGTGGTGCCAGGCGCTTCTCCATGCCAAGGAGGGGGGGTGGGGTGGCGGGGAGAGCCGGAGGCTGCGAGGGGGGTACTGTGCTTTGCTGGACTTCTTAGAGATGGGATTCTCAATGGACGTGGGGATCTCCCCGAGATGGAGGCATCCGGTAGTTTAAAGCCCCGGGATTCCCTCAGAAGTGGCTTCAAGAGGGTCTCGCCGAGTTCTCCCCACCCACCTACCTACGTCCAGGTTGGTGGGTGAGGTAGGCGGACGCGAAAGGGCGCAGGTTACTCCGACCGCAGCGCCGGACCTGCGGCGTGGGGATGGGGTGGGGGGTTGTGGAGCAGAGGAACGGGGGACGCTGGGTGGAGAAGGGGGACTCCACACTTGGTAAAGGGGGAAGTGAGAGAAGGCTGAATTGCCAGGGATTCCTAGCAGAAAAGCTGGAGGGCAGGGAGGAGGAATGCCAGCGAGCGCAAACCCACCCTTTGAGGAGGTCGCCAGCCCGAAGCCAGCAGACGCAGGGTCCCTGACCTCTGCGGGGCGCAACCTAGAGCGGCGCGCGGGACCCCTGCTCGACGTGCCCGGACGCACGAGGCCCCCGCCACCGGTCGCTGGAGCAGGTGACTTTATTCACCGCTTCCCCAATTGGCGAGGTCCGGGACTCGTTTTCCGCCCGGAGATTAAGATCATTGCTGGGGTAATGAACTTAACGCTTTAGGGTAGCGGTGAGTATGTCTGCGAGCGGGGAGGGGGTAAGAATGACCCACCCGATCGATGGGAGCCTGGCTTCAAAGTGAATCCCTTCTCTCCAGGGTTTCACTGCCGGGGTGGGGGGT
>PVHY01012167.1:0-45469 GCA_004024945.1 Uropsilus gracilis
CCACACACACATTTACCAGATATCGGAAGAGAACAACAGGCCAAACAACCAACAACTGAACATCAACTTAACCAACCAACAATTTGCAGAAAAATGGGAGGAGTGACTGAAGGGGGGATACAGAGGGGAGATATGGAGGGACGAGGAGGGATCAATTAATGCACAATTGTGACAAATCAATAAAATGAATTAAAAAAAATAAGCCAAAGTATGTTAAATTCACTGAGAGGTACATGTCATACTGTTTTGATTGTCCTTTAGAGTCTTAATTCCTTTGATCTTCAATGAGTTCAATTCTTGTTTGTCCCCTAAAATATTACACAAGGATTCCTTGTTTCCTGAGCTCATGTGTTTGTTGATTGTGTAAAGGAATCAAGAGCACTGGGACAGACAATGGTTTGTTTTCACGGCTTTTTTAGTAACCCTAATGGTAGCAGTTAGCTCAGTGGCCAGCACCAGTATAGGTATCTATTCAAAGTTGAGTCTCAGTGGAGATGTTTTTGTTCTAAGCTTTCATGTTTTTGAAGTAGATATGAAAACATGCAAAGTACTACAGCTAGGAACACTGTTGGGGCACAATTAATTTCTGATTTTCTCAGCGCTCACCTCTCTACCTACAGCAGGAACACTGCTGAGAAAGGTCAGATGGTATGTTAAATGGAACTTCCTGCTCCTGATCGACAGACACTGCTCTTCTTCAAAGCCTGTTCTCAGGGACAGCAAAAAGGCGAGAGGAGGATGGCAGTGTATATATCAAATGATTTCTCTCCTAAGCTACAAGACTATATAGTCTCCTTAGTTAACCTCCATGTTCCACTATGGAGACCCTAAACTACATTTTTAAGGTATAGAATGCAGTCTCTGCAGACTTGAGACACAGTCAGGAAGGAGAATCTTAGATAAGGAAAAATAAGAGTTATTAGGGGAAGTTGTATGAAAGCCGTAATTTCTATGAAGATTGTTCCTGTCTCGATAAAAAGAGCATTCAGTAAAATGCTATGTCTAAAATGCCTGTGTCTAGCAGCAATAGCCTGTCTTAGTTTAAAAGTGGGTACTAAACTACTACATTTTTAACTAGAGGTTATCCAAGTAAACACAGGGCTTTTTTCAAAAAGCACTCCCCCCCCGCCCCAAACCCTCCATAATGTCTTGCACTATAACTCAATTAATTATACATTTTTTATTTTCTTATTCTGGAAAAACTAAGCCTCTTTCATCTCTCAGGCAACTAAGAAGTTATTTGACCTTGGACCAGAGAACACCCCGTACAGAAAATTTTCAATCTATTTTGCTTGGTAGGCTAACATTTCCTTGCGATCCAAATTCATAAATCCTAGATGAAAACTCAGCTCACGTAGACTCTATATCATATTGTCAACTCAATCGTGTTTTTTACCACAATATTGTGTACTTGTTCTTTTTGAACACTAGCTCTCTGATTTGAAAGAAAGCCTTCACTGTTAGACAAGGAATGAGCTTTCCAAAGCCTACCAAGGCGCACATTTGTAAAGCTGGCAGAAAACTAGTTTTATTGGGAACTCATGTACTGTCATCCTGATTGCAGCACATTAACACAACTCCAAAGTATGTCAATTTTAAAATCCTGAACTCAAGGCAATTTACTTTTAATTTGAATTTCACGCAGTCTAATATTTTAGGCTATTAAAAATATTGAGCAAGTTTAACTATATTAAAAAGGACAAACAACAACAGAGGAAATCTGTCTTGGCAAAGACAAACTTTACATGAATTACAGAGGAAAAAAACAATGGTATCTTTACAAAGACCTACTTTTTGTGTAGCAGTTAGGCAGTATAGGGTATCTCATTGTTCCATCTCTTGTAACCATTTCAATGATTTATGCCACTTATTCATCAGGGTGTGGGATGGAGAGCTAGCTGTTATCTATTGAAATGGACTGGGATAAAAGTCTAGTCGTTAAAAGGGAGGTATGAGAGGTGTGCATGAGATGAACACCTTCTTGTGGCATTCTACTCTACTGTTGGATATCTACTTTCCCAAGCCCAGGCCCCCTTGCTGTCTTAGCATCTTCTTCGTCTTCTTTTACTTCTAATGAGCCCCTGCTCCTTTGAACAGCCTTAAGATATCATTGTACCAGGCCTTGCTTCTCCCCCTCCTCTCCCTCCTTAGAAGATCTCTATTTTCGTAGTTTGATTAGTATCCATAAGCTGATGAGTCTTAAATGTCTTCCAACAACCCAGAAGTCATTTCTTGACAACTGGAAGACAGAACCAAGAAGCATCAGACATACAGAAAAGTTGCTCAGTAGTTTAAAGAAATAAATGAATGAATGAAATATACACAAATGGATTCACAGGACTTCAGTAGGAAGCGAGCTGGGTTGTCCTGGACAAAAGTATACTAGAAGAGTAAGAACCACCGTGATTGACCAGCTGACCACCAATGTGTGAGTGAGTATAGGCAAGATCAGCAATGCTGAGTCTATATCAGCAGAACCTGCACATAGCACCCACAGCAGACTAAGCCACGCTGAGACAATGTGAATCTGTTCCTGCTTTAGAGTGACGGCTTTAGAGTGACTTACTATAGAGCAAGAGCTAACTGACAGCTTAATTCAAAGTCAGCCTTTCCTGTCAGTCTCTCCTCCTTGATGGCAGAGCTAGTGCCTCTGGCCAGCAGCGCTGGGTCTGAGAATCAGCATAATGCCTGTCTTGTACGAGACAATACAAAGCTATTGATAAACATCAACTCTGTTCATGGCAATTGGAAGGATGGCCAATCACTCACTGTCTACAATGAAGGCAAATGGTTGGCTGAACTATTATCAAAATTCATTATTTGAGCAAGTTCACTGTAACGAGAAAATTTTCTTGAGTATCTATTGTTAACAGACGCTGTACTATGCCATGGTACCTACTAAATAAAGTTCTATTCAGTAGGGATGAAGTCAAGGATGTATATTCAAATGGATTCCTAATTGTGAAGGGAGATAGATATCTTTTTAAGATTGCAGTAATGTTCCCAAAGAAAAAGCAACATAAGAAACAAAGGTTCCCAAATGCTTCTGATTTGCTTTGGGGATATTTTTCCCCCACTCAGTAAATATACTGAGTATATTTAACCAATTATACACTAAGTGAACACTTAACCATGCATACCAAATACAAATTTACTGGATCAGTCGAACCTTCTAATGCATCCGAAAGACTACCTTTCCAGAGAAGACTCCAGTGATTACAAAGGGTAAATGGCTGAAGAGGGAACAAAGGCGAAAAGCTCCTGGCTGGCGGGTCTATCACTCCTACTTTTAAAATGCCCTTTGTTCCTTCCTTGCTGCCTGAGAAAAGAAGCAGATTTTGTTCACAGCCTGAGGCGGCCTGCTAGACAAATTTCTTCACAGTATGACTGGCCTGCTTGAGCTCACATTATCCCAGAGGGCTGCGATTAGGCTGAGCCTTGCTGGGACAGAACTACCCTCGAAAGGGCTCCAGGAGAGGGACCATGTGTGGTCTATCTCTTCTCTGCTTGTGCTTTTTCTCCACAGACTATTTTAGTGTCGTGTGTGTGCACGCATCTGTGGGGTGCTCACACCTTTGAATGACAACTATGGACTGGAAACGACACCTTTCACGTACCCCAGCACTTTATGCTACAGGAAGGGACAGCAATGCCACAATGAATGGCACGGTGGATGGCAGGTCTCCGGAGGAGTGGACTGAAACAGCTCCTGTCCTGCAGATGTCCTCACTCCAGGGTCTACTAACCCGGGCCGCCACCTGTGCTGGCACCTAGAGAGAGGGACAGAAGAGGCAAGTAATCCCCAAAGGGACCTTTTATTCCTAAAATTTATCTGCATTCTCAGAGAGACTACCCACAAAAGACAGCCACTCCTTTTGCACAAGATGACTTCATTCCAAGGTGGAGTAAAAATCTGGAGCAAAAATGAAACCGCTGGGCTCTCCCTGGGAGTACGAAGGTTGGGTGACCTAAAATCGGCATTTGGTGTCTGTGTGGACCCAGTCTCAGAAGCACGGCACTCCCTTTGCTTGGGGAGAGAATTCATAGCAGATGCCGTGAAGGCTGCTGGGAGGTCTAGTGGTTCCAGGAGGAATGCATGGCTTTGAAGCTGAACTCCATTTAAAGAAGCCTTGCAGGAAAAATGACCAGCAGTTAGATGTTCATACAGAGGACAAAGGAGGGCTGATGACAAATATCAGGGACACTGTTTTGTTTTACCCCCTGCACACCCACTGCTCTCACCAGCACGCCAACCAGAATGTGGATCGGCAGGGGCGTGGCCAGCAGATGTACTGGCTGAGCAAGCCCTGCTGAGAGGCTAGAGGTGCTTACACAGTTTTCTTCTAAAGAGCATCTCTCGAGATCAGTGGAGAAGGTGGTGTTGAGCTCTTTTTTTCATAATTTGTGATCAATGGAAGTGCAGGGGCCAGGGGCCAGGGTGAACTGAGGCAGCACTCTCCCACAGAAGAGATCCGTCTTGGGTGCTAAGTCAGTGTGGCTTCAAATCTCATGTAAGACACTTGCTATCCAAGTGATTTTGAACATCTTACTTCTCATCTCTACACGTTGATTTCCCTGGGTGTCCTTTCCTGAACTGCCAACACCTCCCTCACAGGTTGAGAAGAGTAGAAAGAATAAACCTGAACACACTGCTACACAGAACATTATAAAACCTGATCTCTAAGCATGGAACCAAAGTACATTATAGAAGGTCACACATTCCTGTGACCTTCTTAGGCTTCTGGAAAGAAATGAACCTTTTCCTGCCATCTTACTCCTTATGAAAGTTGCCTAGAACAATCTCTTGACAGTGGCCCAACCCATTTGGGTAAAAAGTTGTCTTCATGGGCCTTAGGTCAGCTCTCACAATGAAAGGAAGGATTTACCATTCCAGAACTGAGGTCAGCAGAAGTTTTGTGAGACCAGGTTTTGAGGCAGTGGATTAGTCGGCCCGAGGAGGTTAAATGTAGCTGAATAAGTGTCTTCCAGAGGATTGAATAAATCCCAGTTATGTCCATACAAAATATTTTGACCAAGTGAAATTTGATGAGAATTTGCCCAATAACCATTTTAAAGTTAAACCTACCTGTTTCTGTGAACAACCCATCCACCTTTTGAATATGCTGTTTTTCTGACTGCAGCCACAGCCCCCCTCACCACTGCATGCTTAGTATATTTGGTGACATGTCCCTGTAAGATGGTGCTGGAGTAACTGTGGGTTAAAATGAGGGTGCTTCTAGGTGCAGCCATTTTGTGGGATAGACTCACTGATGACTAAGAGAACATGATGATTGCAAACAAGACAAGCTATGCCTGAGTACTGGTCTACCATTTGCTGCTCAATTGACCTTGAACAAGTATTTCACTTCTCTGAGTCTTGGTTTCCTTATCCATAAAATGGAGGGGGGAATACCTACTTACCTCCAAGGGTGTTGTAAGAATCAAGATGTTAGATAAAGCAGTTGCCAGGTAGAAAATTCTGGATAGTTGCCAATAATTATTTTCGTTATTTACCATGTGCTAGAGAGCAGGGTTGCAGCAGGTGATGAATGCATTTACTGCTAATATCCACACCTCCAGGTAATTCCTAACCCTGTGGAATGGGAGAGTGTAGAGAGGACATCATAGCGGCATCCCTCCCACTGGTGGCCATTTTTTGGAGCTGAGAACAAATTAAACAACAGAATCAGCTGTAGTAATTAGAAACGATCTTCCTGATTTCTGCTGTTACAGATGAAGAAGCTGACTTAAAGGAGACTAAGAGCAAGTGAGCTGTTACTAACTTTATCTGGAAACAGCTTCTCCTGCATTCAATTCAGATTCAGCTGCCCATTCACTGTTCTACTCTCTTTCTGTGGCCTCCACAAAGCCATCAGCTCCTAGAGGGGAAAGGTCATGTTACTGACTTATTTTTCATGATGCTGCCTTTCACTTAACTCTAGCCCCCAGAGACCTGGGAGGTAGTGTATCTAGTACTTTATGTATCCTTTAAACCTAAGATGTCTTTTTTGTGCTAAAACTGCTTTTAGACCACAAACTCATACGGGGAGTGAAAAAGGGAAAACTAAGCATAGGAGAAACCATGGGAGGTGGGGAAAGCATGGGCTTAGGGGTCATAAAAACCAGGTTCAAATCAAGCCCTGCCATTCACTGGGTAAATGGCATAACCTGTAACCTGCTCACATTTTACAGGGCAAGTTTTGTCTTTGAAATGCTGGCAGCAGTTCCTACCTGGAGGGGTGTTGTGCTTGTGCCTCTAGGGGCTTTGAACTGTAGGTAGAAGTAGCCCCATGGAACTGTGCTCCATCCCATAATGCATTCAGAACAAAACACTTGTTGCTTCCAAAGCTGGACCTGCTTGAAGCTTGATCTGGAGCTGTTCTGAGAATATGCAACCTAAAATAGCTGGGCCTCATCAGTAGAAATCTGCTAGCACGTGAGTGGAAGTGAACATGCGGTTCCGATGTGTTGGAGTGAGTGTGCATACTGGCTGTGAGGCCAGAAAAGGGTAAGTGCTGGTGAAATGCCAGATGATACAGCTCTTCTTTTATGGGAAAGTGTATTCTTGCTGCTTACTCAAGCTGTTTATTCTGAAGCATACAAAGAAATGCAGTAGAAAATGAATGCCTGAATCGATGCAACAGAGTGCTGGGAACGATTTATAGACGTCAATAGCAATTAAAATCCCCTCCGTCACGTGAAAGTCAGCCTCCACACACACGGGCTGTGGGGCTTTATACCGCAGTAGCTGGTGAGGTTGAGATTCTAGGAGAGCAATGCCCTAGTCATGGCCAACCCCAAGTGAAACTCCAGGGCAAACAACCAGGTCAAGAGCAGCTTGAGTGATTTTTTCACAACTCCCCCGAAGCAATAACGACCCAGAAAAGCACTAAATACTGCTCTGGCATGTTGATACTCTCCTTCCCCAGCTTCTTCTTGACATCCACTCACACCTGGTTCCAAGAAACTCCCCCACCCAAGCTTGCAAGCTGAATCCTAGCCAGAGAGCAGCACAGGCACTGCAACAAAAGCTTGCACGAGGTGATGTTGGTCACAAGGTGGCAGATTACCTCTCTCCTAGGGAGAAGCCTGAGTTTTGTTTTTCTCTGAAAGCACAGAGTGGCAGAGGCAAGGAAACTTCAGAGAAGTGTGCGTGCGCGCGCATGTGCATGTGAGTTGGCTCCCTTACATGGTGGTGAGTTTTAAAGGTTATCTAAGTGCTGCCTTTCTGGCAGTGCACTCTCATCAAGGGGCACCTCCTGTAGAGGCCCGCCTAATCAGCATAGTCAGGATTCCAAATTGACAGCTGAGATCACACCACAGACCTAAAACCCACGGTGATTTCTCTCTAAGGCAGAGATTCCAATCCTATCGGCACAAGACAGTCACCTAGAGAGTCTTTCTTTAAAAATACCCACGCGCAGCACTTGCGCTAAGAGGCTTGGCAGGCTTTCTCTTTGGGTGGTTTTGGTCTGAGCTTGGATTCAGGCGTCCATCGGTGTTATCTCAAAAGTCTTCAGGCGATGCCAGCGGGCAGCTGAAGTGGAGAATGAGCCAAGTGATGGGAAGCAGGGTCTTCAGAGTCTGATTCACAGCAAGACAGTGATGCGTTCACGCTGGACGGAGTTGCCGAATGACTGACATTCAGGCAGAAGCTCCTTATCTCCTCACAGACTGATAATAGTTTCAGAACCCACAATGAGCCACGGCCCAGACTTTGTGGAGCACTTCCCTGAAGACAGCGGGGGCGGGGAGGGGGGGCGCGGTGCAGAGAGAACAGGAACACCATTCAGTGGCAAAAGTGAGTTCCTTGGCAAAGTCCAGCTCTGGGGGCACCCGCAAGGTATTACCGGAAGTGCTCTTGTGGTTCTTCACAGGCCTGAGGAAGGAGAGGCTCCTCTAGCTGGAAGATGTTGCAGACCCTGACTTGCCCAAAGACAGACAAGTTCCTGATCTGTAAGATCCCCCAGAAATTTCCATCTATTCTTGTGCACCGTGACTCTCCAGGGGGAGCGTGGACATGGGAGAGACGAGAACCACAGCAGCTTGCCTTCCACAGACATAGCTGCCCAGGGTTTCATAACCATCAGGTGGATATTTGTAAAACAGAAGTTATTCAAGAACATGATGAAGACGTGAGTCCTCACTGCAAACTAAAGACGAGTGAAAACTGGAGCACAAGAAGTAGTGGCTACTGGACAGACATGGCCCCCCCAGACAGGGTGGGTGGGTTGGCTTTGGAAAAGAATAAAATTCACAGAGGCGCTGCTAAGCCAGTGGGAGGCAGAACACAACCTCCCCCCAACCCCCAGTGCAGAAAGGCAGGTTTTCTTAATTGGTCTATCAAGTGACTTCAAGAAAACACTCAAGAGGGGCAGTCACAACACTGGGCCCCACAACGAGGTGACACCCCACTACAGGGAACAGCTTTGAAGGGGTGGATCACTTCTGGACATTTTCCTAACATCAGCCTTTTGACTCTATTAAAAGTCAAAGTCACCACCATACTCATCCATCCATCTGGATCAGAAGACTTTCCCAGAACAGAGCTACTATAAATACAAATACTTGAAATGGGTCATCAGAGCTGACTCCAGGGAGGAGAAATAGCTGCCTTCGATCTTCACCAAGGGGAGTGCCAGTGCAGACAGCTGTAGAAGATCCTTCTCACAAAAACATCATAACCAGCACCGTGGAGAGACCGAGGTTCCAAGCCTGTTGCTTTAAAAATGGTCCTATTTGGAAAGATGAATGGTTGCTAGTTTCTGGAAAAGTCAGCCTGGAGACGGAATTGAGAGGCATGTATCTAATAAGAAAATATTAAATGCCTATCCTGGACTTAAATTGAATTGCTGGCTAAGTATACTTCCTTCATCAAATTATGAGCTTTCCAGCGAGAGAGGGTTTCCAGAAACTATCTTCAAAATATGACTTAATTTCACATCTGCTGCTATAAGGTGAGGAAATGGGAGTGGAGAGAGAATAGGTCTAGGGTTCTTACTGGTTACTGAGTGTTACAGGACTTAACAAGTTGTCTTCTAAGAAATTGCTGATAGAAACCAAGTGAAACCAATTTGAACAGTTGCGAGGGGGCAGGGGGGGAGGTAGGACAGTGTTTACTCACTGCTAATCACCCCTTGGTGAAGGTCTGAAGATTGCTGGCTTTAATTTGATTCTGTCTGGGGACCAACTTTTTTATCTTTCTTGTAACTACGCAATTAAGCTGCCATTTGCTTCAATGAACAAATGAAAGTCTCTGGTGTTATTTTGTCATCTTTCAGGCCATAAATCATAGGCAAGGTGACCCTAAGTCATAGTTATTTTACTATTAAAAGATAAAAGGTATTTTTTCAGTTGCCCAAATACATGACCCACGTGTTTCTAATCAAAGAGGAATAGCCCCCCCCCCCCACGGTTGTCCTCAAGGGAACAATCTGGAACCCAGTTACATCTTTCCTGAAAGTCAAGACATTTTGAGACATCAAGTATCAGGGGCTGCTACCTCACTCTTGCAACAATAGCATTTTCACTTTGGTTGGACTGTTAATTCAAATAGTATCAGAGCCATTTTTCTCAAAAGGTAAATTAGTATTAAAATGAAGAAGACACATAATGGGAGCTAACCACATTGAAAACGTAAGGTGGAAAATAAAAATATTTCCCTTAGAATGTTAAGTAATATTCCTCTGCCTTCATCCTCTCCTCCAAATCAGTGAGACTGCTATTCATGATGGACTCTTCTCTTTCTCGGATAAAGAAACCAAGGCATTATCCAAGTAACAGTCAGCATGCTAGGTATCAATATGACCCCACAGAATTTGGCACATCGTTTCGCTTGCTTTTGGTTGCTGAAAACTGCCGTGATCATCACCTGTGTGGTCCACAGATTTCTCCAACCAAGGTCACTGGGATTGGATGCCTCTCTGAATAACAAGGCCATGGGCTCCCAAGGAAGATGGAGTGTGTGTGCACATGAGTGTGTGTGTACTGAAATCCCACGCAGCAGCTCTATAGAAAAAACATAAAGCTTGACAGCAAATGCCTGAGCCAGTCTGCAATAGGCTCCTGAACCGCATTAACACCTACACATGTATGACGGTCATTCAGATGATCAATCCCAAATGCAAAGGCTGTGAATTGATAATCTACCTTTCTTTGCAGATTTTCCAGGCTATCTACTTGCAAGCATGGACAGCCTGGTTTGATTCTCTGGAACAATCCTCAAACATCAGGAAGAGGCCCACGACTGGCATCCAGGAAGCGACAGCTCTGCTGATAATTGCTTGGCCTTCAGAAGTTACTCTAAATCAGTGATTTCATTTTGGCCCACATGACAATGAGAGGGGAAAAAAATGAACAAAAAATAAAGCTACAAAGATTATACTTTCTCTTGCCAAAAGGCTCCTGGAAGAGCAAGAAAAAGGTTTTGGTAATGATCTGCACTCTGCATGTAGCTTTCTTTGAACAAAAAATGTTGCTGCTATCGGGCCAAATCTGACTCTCAGATACTTGTATGTACTTCTCCAGCCAAATTCCAGTGCTCACATAAGAATATATCTTAAGTGGTTTTTATGGAAATAATCACATCACTGAAAATCACAAGTAGTTGGAACAGATTAAAGAATTTATTTTGGAATTGGCTGCTTAGAAATAGAAACCTGTTTTTGGCAAAGTGCAATTTGGCCTCAGTGTATCCTGAAAAGCCAGAGAGATATTTCAGTCCTTCTGCATATTATTTTACATGGATTCTGCAGGTCTTGGACATAGTACAAAATGTATGTTAAAGAAGAGACGACTGAACAATGAAAAAAAATTTACCTGCACCAAATCTCAGGTGTCCCTACATAATTAAAATGACCTGACTCTAATGAAAACAGCCAAGACTTTACTAAGACAACACCAAAACAATGGGCCCATTTATCAATTCAGTAGCAAAGAAAAAAGTTGATGCCAGCATTATCATAACACTCATAAACCTCTCTGACCTAATTCCATCATTTCTAAAACTCATTCTAATCAAACTTGAATCAGTCCCTCACATTTAAATGCATTTCTTATTTTCACTTTGAGGATCGGAGATATACCAACTGTTTCAAAGAGGGAACACCAGCATGTTGGCACGTTGCAGATCCCACCAGAGATAGCAAGCAGAGCCATCATGCCCACTGCTTCACCTGCGGTGGAGTTGACAGGCAGCCAAGTCAAGTTTAGCTGAGGTCTCATGCTCTGTCAGAGATTGCAGGAGCAACTTCCTCTTCAAAATGTTTCCATGAGATTTTGAAGGTATGCATGTAGACTAGAACTACAAATCTATCTAGTTGTAATCAAGAGGCATTTTATTGTGCTAATTATAACAAAACGCTACTGCAACTGCAAGAGAGAAGCAAAGCCTGTACCTTAGGAGATTTAAACACCAGTCTTGCATATATCTTCCAGGTTGTCAGAAGACCACTGTCCCCTTCCAGAGCCACAGTGGCCTCACCTCTCCTAGACATGGCAGACTTCATTATCCTACAGGAGGTCATCATGTTCATTTCTTGCTCATGATTCCTTGTCTACTCAGTCTCCTTTACAGCTTGTTTTCCCTCGCTCCTATCTATTTGGTCTTTCTGATTGTTATATAGAGATCAAGTGCTTTCCTTTGAAGATCTGGCTTCACCATTAGCTTCTGAAATGTTGTTTGAAGGGGGAGCAGTTGAACTATATAGTATCAAAATGGCATCCCAGGAAATCTTAATGAATGTAATCTTATTTACAAATAATCCATAGTCATAAGGAAGGAAATAGAAGCTTCACTATTGCATCAGCAAGACTAAGGGACAGCAAGACTACAGAACACTGCACAATGACACAGACAAAGCCTTGTCAAAGAATACAAGTGAAAGCGGATGTTAAGCACACTGGCCATCACTCAGAGTGACAGATTAGAAACTAGCCACTCCTGATAGTGGAGAATTTAACTGCAAGCCTTCTCAAAAGAATAGTCCAGGGCTGCTTTGTTTCTCATTCCACATTGAAATAACAGTTTCATATGGTTGAGTCAGTTTTTGGTTTCAAGATTATTCTCATTTATTTAAACTAAATTAGTTCAAAATCAATCTGCAATAAAATACAAATAAATTCTAATTAAAAACTAAAAAGAATTCTTCATATCAGAAAATATTCATAATAGTAGTCACAACAGAGCCCAGATGATATTTTGAAAATTAACAGAGCATGTCAAAATGATGTGTAATAAGAAAAGAACTGTGTGTATGTGGTAGTGGTGGTGGTGGTGGTTAAATTTAATCAACTTTTTTTTTGTTAAAATCTGAGTGCTGCTAAAACAACTTGAAGTTTCTAACCAACAATACTTGATTGAATTTAACCAGCTGCTTCTTAAATGCCTTATTTTGCTTACTCAAAACAAATCTTGTTTTTCAGGCTGATGTGCCAACACAAAACCATTATCTGTAATCCATAAGCTAAGCAGCATACTTGTAAATATTTACATAGACACATATACACACATCCAACATGAGAAAAAAGAGAGCAGAAAATACTGGAAAGCATTATCTATAGTAAAGTCATTCTCACTGGTTGAAATGTTTGCTTCATTAAAGCACAAAACCAAGTAGTTATCTCTACGGAGCTACCAAAAGTTTCATTTACTCACTGTAAACAGCCACCACTTACATCTCCAGATGACTAAGTGTTGACATCAGAACTCATACCCAGAGCAGGCAGCTCTCATCCCAAAGCATGGGGCCCAAACAAACCAAACGGTCTATCCTACTGCTGATACAGATTGAAATGAAGGACAACGGACACTTCTCATTTTCTGCCAATGAACCCTTAAAACTCAATTTGGAAGGAAAAAGAAGAGATTTTGAGGCATAAATGTTTGCTTCCAAAACTATAGACGGGCGTCAATTTGGAGCAAACTCTTCACACCCCACACTTTAACCAGCACCCCAGGGCAGGCCGTTTCTCGAGGTCAGAAAGATATCATTGGGAGGACAGAGATAGGTGGCAAAGGGCAACTGGCAAAAGGAAGAAGGTCGCCGTTCGAATCTGTCACCAGAAGCATGTCCGTGGCAGTGTACCCCAACTGTCACATCCAGCGTTACTCACTGGAAATCTGCAGCCATCGTGTCTGATAAGGGGGCGCAGGCACGGCCACGCTCACAGCAGCACCAACAAGCATTCACCGCACACTTTGCAAACGTCACTTTGGAAGTTGAAGTGTACACAGATGGCAGTCGTGTATCATGTTTTCTCTGTGATGTGAAAATTGTTCTCGTTTGAAACATGCAAGCAAGTTAGGTAAAACCAATGAATACTCTTTCCGGAGAGACAGCTCTGTCGAGCTAGATCTGTAGCAGGGATGGTGAATAACACCTGAAAGACCTTGATTTAAGTAAAACAAGAAGAGTTTTCCAAACCTGTACTTGAGCTGAAAAGAAAAACAAAACTCCTCAGAGATTCCTCGCAGCATGCGTTTCACTATGGCAAAGGGCAACGGGGCGTGCATTACAGGGGCCTGGGGCTGCGTCGGCGAACTAAGAAGAGATGAGCATTCTTCCAGCGCAAGGCAGAAGCTGTATGGAATGGAGGATAGGTCGAAAATTTGGAACAATCTTCTGACGAATTGGTTTTAGAAGTGCCATTCCTCAGCTGACCGCTGCTTCAGGAATGCAAGGTGATGGGAACAGACTTGGCCAGAGCAAGCAACCGTAACAGCCAACATGGGGGCGTGGCATGACACCAACTGAAAATGTTTCAGCTTCGAGAAGCAGGAGGACGCTGGCACAGGGCCAGGGATGACTGTATTAGACAGTGTCCCATCTGAGACTGCCTAACACAGTCACCAGGGAGCCGGGGGCTCCTAACTCTATTCAGGGGCCGAACAACACACAGCACACCAGAGGGCAAGGCACAATCGAAAAGAAAGAGAAAGAAAGAAGGAGAGAAAACAAGCAAAACACGCATCTGTCGTGCACAAACCTTCGGGTTCTGTGTTCTCTTTGTGGTGCACTTGCTTCAGCGGGCAGCAGAAGATTTCGTGACACTTAGCACGAAAGGGGGACTCTTTTTTCTTTAATTCCGCAGATTGGATGGAATCTTGCCGTAACATAATGTATTCCTGTGTGCCAGGGGGGGCGTCATCCAGAACTGTGGTCACCACATAACAAAATGAACTCGAGTTAGAGCTTCATGGAAGCAGTGAACGTCTTACATCACATCTATTTCCAGGGAAGACTAAAGAAATAACATTGCTAAGAAAAGTTCCCAAGAAACACATTTTAAAAGTTTGGTGATTTAACGTTGGGGGTTGGGGGGGTCAGTGGAAAATTAAAAAAAAGCCCAGGAAAGCTCATTACTCAACTCTATATACCTCTATTGCGGGCACAGTGAAAACCAAACAGTGTTAACTTGTGCCAGACGTGAGAGAAGATATTTCAATATTGATAACAACATGGTTGCAAAGGAACAACACGTGGCACTCACATTTCCATTTCAGGTACAACAGAAATCTTTATAAGGGACACTGACAAGCGTCCACCCATGAGCAGTGTGTTGACTTTTGTTTCTTCAGTTGCTCTGCACTTGGCCAGGAACTCACTTCCACGTGGTATATACTCAGCCTTGCTGCCCTTTGCTAAGCTTTCCAAAGACAACTGGAGCTGTTGTAAACACTGTTCGGAGCTACTCAAAACCCCATAATGAAGACCAGAAATTCCACTTGAAAGCCTTATCATTGACACAGGAGCCAAGAACCTACCTGGCTGAGTTGTGCAAGAGTAGGGCCTGGGTCACTCATTTTGGCTTTCAAGATACACAGAGACCTTCAGCCGACCTTATCTTTCTAGCCCCTTCACTTATTTGCTAAGGAAGAATGTGAGGTTGGAGCTTTATATCACTACAGAAACAACGTGAGGTTGGAGCTTTATGTCACTGCAGAAACAACATGTCTGCTTTTTCCAGGGCCCACGGCAACAGAGTTGAGCCACCCAGCAAGTGAGTTCAAATTTCATCTGCATTTGCAGATACAGGGAATTGGCCCCACAATGGAGTTTTTGCTTCCACACTCTTCCCAGTGAGGCCATTGCATTTTGCCAGGAGTGAGTCAGTGCCTCTAAAGCTGTGATTAATGACGTGCTGACTCACTCTACTCCCCCAAATACACACACTCAACATGCATTTAGGAGGGCTGACAGCACCAGCAAACTTCTTCTAGGAAGAATAATGCTGTGCTGTTGTAAAATAGAAAGAGCTTAAGACTGACTCCGGGTGGGAGCTGAAGTTTCTGGTTTGGCAAAAGATCACTAAAATCTCATTGACTGAGATTCTTCATGAGCTTGAGCTTGCCTTCATTTGAGGCAAAAATAATATAAAAACCAAGCTAATTTGAAATGAGCACTATGAGTTTCGAACAAGTTCTTGATAGATTGCTTGTCTGTGGAATTGTCTCCTTCATAATTTATCATTAGATTATGCAAGAAGGTAATGAATATTTTAGGTAGTTCTCTTTCTGTTTTCCTCCAGCATTCAGCAGCCGTAATCAAAAATATTATACAGACACATCACCACAGCTTTTCCTGGCAGAGAGTTGCCTTCATCTACTAGGAATGTGACTATAACTTCTTAGAATCTCGTAGTTGAATGCACATCGTTACTATCAACAGCTGCTATTCCACATGCTTACAACCATTTCCTGCCATGAGCAGAGAGTGGTAATAGACAAACATATCAACTTGCAGCACAGCTGAAGACAAATTCTAGTTTGACCATTGAAAATATTTAAAGAAAACATCCCCAAACTAGAAGTCTTAAAAAAAAAAAAGCACCCATGACAATAATGATTATATAGAAACTGGGTTATCCCATGTTCAGCTGCTGGTTGCAAAAAAAAAATCATTTGAAGATTAAATGACAACTCGGGGAAGAAAAAGAAAATCAACTATTTTATAATCCAGAGGGAGTTTCTTATTCAGAGACACCTGCTAAACATCAGTAAATTTTCTTCCATTTTCAATTTTCAGTACCAACAATGATGTCACAAATGGACATTTCTGGAGATTAATGGCTGACGGAAGCTAATAGCCTTTGGCTGACTCTCCAGCCATCAGCTTTTCCCAGCTGGTCATTAATTCCCAGAAAATGCCTGGCACTGCCATCATCATTGTTTAATTAGATACAACTGGTTATCTGTAACATACAACGAAATTCTAGTGCAAGCGACATGCTGAGTTGATACAAGAACCAGCCCCCAAATCCATCATGATGGGGGAAGCATGAAGGTCACCAAAGTGCAGGATAATTGCTTTCCACAAAACTCTCTCTCCTGTTCTCTCCTCAAATTGAATTTAAAAAGCAAGTGCAAAAGGTGCCAAGATGAGAGCATTTAAGGAGCCATCTGAGTAATAACTACAGGCACAGAACATTTCCTCAGAAATCGTGAACATCTGGGAGTTAATGGCTCCGTATTGGGTCTCAGGCTGTCCTTACTCAATGCTCCAAACATCAGTTAATTCAGACAAAACAAGGAGTCAATCTATCCGCAGCTTGGTGTTAGGTTGACACGGAACGAGAAACACACTGGCATTTTTTGAACTGGCACTGAGCTGGCGACACTCCACTTGGGTCTAGAAAATCTGAACATGAGGCTACTTGGGGCAAAAGATTAAAACTATTACAGCAAATTCGTGTATTTCCAAGGCTCCCTCAGTGAGGCTGTGTGAGCAAGTGACATCATTAAGAGTCACGGGACCCTCCAGAGGACCCCAGCGTTGACTTAATTCGACTTGTCCCGAAAACAGGTAAGGAGGTTTCCAAAGGCCACTAGCTTGAGCCAAAGGAGAGGAGTCTTGTAAAGCAGTGAGCTCATTGGAACAGAAAGAAAGAACAGGATTCTTTCTTTGCTGGCTTAATCCAGTGTTCCTTCCTTCTACTACACCCCCTTCTTGCCTGGGACCTATACCCTCTGGAAACCATGGCTCCCCCTGGCCATTTGAATCCCTTGCAAACCTTTGTTCAAAGTCTCCTGCTGCCTTTTTTATGAATAGTTTTATCCAAATCTTGGACGTGTTGGAAGGCTCCAGTCATTAGGCAGACAGCTGATTACACAATGCCTCTTCCAGTTTTAGAAAATGAACTTGACTCTTCAAGACAGAGAAGATGGTAAGAATGGTCCACGTCTGGACCATGGGGTCCCCAGGCTTTGAGAAAGCCTGTTGAGCCCCCTGACAGTAGCTCTGAGAAGATGGATTCTGCTGGAAAACTGCACACGCATTGCCAGTGCCCTGGGCCTTGATCGCATAGCTCACCTAGCCAGGGGTCCAAAGTCTCGCAAGAGGCGCAGACAGAACACAAGTGCACACACGCCAACCACACATCCACAGACACACAGACGCTGACAGGTGGCATACTCAGACACGGAGGTGACAAAAAAATAGGGGGCTTCGTGGCAGGACAGTGGTTATGAGTACAATTTATGGAGGAGCTTGTTTCAGCTACAGAAGGTGTTGGATTGACTTAAACAGGAGGTGGGTGAGTCTGCATGGAGAATTGGGTTCCCATCAGCAGAGCTGGGCTAGGGCTGGACCAGCTCCACTCCCTTCCAGTCAACCACCAAGGTCAAGGGCAGGGGGAAAGGGAGGTCCTGATAAGGGACACGAGGTCAAGGACAGGGGGAAGGGAAGTCATGGCAAGGGAAGAGAATTTCAGTCTGAACCCGATGATCTGGACGCAGCTACTCATGTTCACAAAAACAGTATTTTCATTTCAAACTAGACAGAAAGAAAGCCCCCATCCGCAGTAAACGTCCACCTTTAATTAAAAAAACAAACAAAACCCAAAGCGACATTTGTGGAAAACGTGTTTTCATTAAAGAGAGTGACCATCATTTTGCCTCTTTAGAAACTCCAGTTCGTATTTTACTTTCTAACTTCTGTCAACAAATAAAGCATTGCACCTCTATTAAACAGTGACACACATGTTCACTAACACCACCAGCCCACCAAGTCATTCCAAACGAACTTCCTCTAGCGGTCACTTGCTGTCACCCCTTTGTCTTCCATGGAGGGAAAACACAGCTCAGGAAGAGAAAGTGCTATCCAAATCACACAGTCAGTAGACACCATGTGCCTTGCAGCACATCTCGGTCAGACAGCCATGTGTAAACGCTGGTGAGTTACACAGGAACGGGGTTCATTCATACTGCTTCACTTCCATGAGCCCCCCGTCCCCGGCACATTTATCTGTCGTTACTCGAAGACAGAACAACAACTGGAGACAGCCTAGGAAACCACTAAGATGGTGGCATAAGAGTACCTGTTCCTGTGCCAGACCTCTGCAATCCACAAGGTTGGCTGGTTTCAAGTTGGAAGCAGACAGCAAGCCCTCAGTTATATGATGATGCTGATTTTTTGTTTTTAAATGAACTCTTCACAAAGATGACTGAAGACAATTAGGGATACATGATTTTGAATGAAAGCAAATGTGAGTTCAGCCAGGCAATGTGAATGAGTAGAGTCAGGGGATTAGCAATCAGCGTTATTAGACAGAAATTAGTGACTGCAACAAGCAAATACTTTATAAAATGGGAAACTTGGCAAAATACACAGATTATCAAATGTCCTCCCATAATGAGTAGAAAGTGAGAAGAAAACAGAGTAATTAGAGCAATTACTCTTCCATGTCACTAGGCACCTGTCATGCTGAAAAGTACATTTAACCATAGGATGCATGAGCTCAAGAACTTCATTTTGCTTCGCAGTGAATTATTTATCTGCTCACATTTATATGTGAGCATTGCCACAACGGTGTGTGGAATCGAGACAGCAGGATTAAATGCAAATAAGTAGCTAAAGTAAATAATTCACTGAGTGGAATTGATCAATAGCCAAGGTAGAAACACCTCTAAGATATTTCTAGAAATTTTACTTCCCTTCCTTTTCAGTCTCCCCCAACTTCATTACATTCCCCAGGCACTATTAGGTTTTCCTCCAAATTCACTTTGCTGAAGCCATTTTGCTCTTGTCTGGATGAATTGAAATGTAAATTCCCCTTGTCTAAAAACCCATGTAACTAGAGAAAACCCATCCCTCTGTTGAGACAGAGTCCCTTAAGAAGAAAAGTGGCAACTCCCCCAGGAAAGCCGAGTATTTTCAGAATCCCCCTACCCTGCACCAATAACAGGCATTTTAAACATGTGAGAAAGAAATGGAAATCCGTAGAGAAACGCTCTGCACCTTTGAACACTTGGTGTCTTGGCACATCTCGGCTGTATCACCGGGATAGCAGGCACCAGCCTGTGACTGTCAAGTTTCCCAGCTTCATTTCATGCCCTCCCCCTGCACCCTGTTCAACTCAATCCAAGTTCAAATCCAAGGCAAACTTGCATGTCCCTCAGACTTGCACAGAAGGCTTCAGACACAGCTGGCGGGGCTCCGGCCCTCATAGTTTCAGCTTGAAACAGCCTGGAGTGGGGCATGAGGACTGGCACTTCTAACAAGCTCCCTATGCAGCTGAGGCCACGGGGCAAGGATCCCACGTGGAGAGTAACTGCCCCAGACGCCTGTTTTGCCTCGTCTCTACCTGTGTGCACTCTCCACCTCGTCTCAGTGCAACACCACCTAAACGGTGGTTCTCGACTGTGTTTGAGCATTAGGACCATCTGGGGAACCTTAAGACAGTGCTAATACCCACGCACCGCAGCAGGCCAGATAAAGCGGCATCTCTAGGCTGAGGTGTTCCCCAGCTTCGCACCTGATTCAACAGCACAGCTGAAAGGAAGACATTGCTCTCACCCATCTGAGGTAGACACTGCCCCTGATTATCATGCTTCTTCCCCGCCACACCCCACCAAGGCTGCCCCAGCCTCCTGACAGGTAATGCAGTCCTCTGTGCAGAACTGTATGAGAGCACATCTTGCTACACAGCTGCCCTGTTCCACCCGGCCCGAGACGCCACAGAGGGTTGCCCGTTGCTCTCCCAGGACACGAATCCACACTGCCCTCTGCTCTTCTGGTTTAATATCACTATCTCCTCTCTGGCCAGTTCTGCTGGGTCCACCCCTCAAGGTCAATGGTGTGAGCTAGGGAGAATAAGTCTCTTCACCTCGGACTTAGTCCCTGTGCCGCCTCTCTCCACCCTGACGGCTCCCCATCAGCTACCCAGAGACTCCTCACACTCAGGTGCACACACATCACTTCAAACTCTGCATATGCTACAACCTCAGCCACATAAGAGTCCAAGCTCAAGGTCACAAAGCAAAGTGGTAACAAGAACTCACTGGAACCCTCATTGACTGCCTGTTTTAAGAAACATTGCAAAACAGGGGGGTGGGGGTGGGGCAGGCTACATTTTCCAGAAACTGCATGCTTGAATCCTGTATTTTGGGGTGTTCCACCTAACTACAGAATCAAAAATCACCCAATATAAAATACTCACACCTGGGTCGTGTGTGATGGGTCCCAGGATGCAGTATCAGCAGAGGTCCATGTGGAGCGGGGACCCAACCACAGCCACTGAAAGGAGCTGAGAAAAATTCCAGCCATAAATGCAACATGTCTCCTGAGCTAACAAGGAAGGGCCTCAAAGGAACTAGGATCTCCAGGTGCCCCATCCCTGAGATGTGCAATACAATCTCTCCAGGAGAAACTTCCCAGAGCCTTTAGCGACACATCAAGGGCACTGGCAAAAGCCACCTCATCAACAGGTCTTTATCTCAAATCCCAACTCCGAGACCACAGGGGAGCTCCACGGTGTGTGCTTGGCCAGATGGAGCCTCCTCACCCACAGCATGGGAGGGTGGCAATTTTTAAACGAGGACTCTGGATCTGGGTGGTTGTTAGAACGACTCAGCCCCACTGAGCCCAGCCTGACAGAACCAGAGGCTGTATTCTCACAAGGTCCTGGGCTGATGTTAGAGGCTCACAGACAGCCTGAGCTGGTCTAGTCAAATCACTATGCCATGAGCGTGTCTACCTTCTCCCCTGAGGCCAAACAATGATTTGAGTAGCAGCTAAAAATTCCTTTGGTGAGGACTCAGCCATGGGGGTGAGGAAAGAGCCCTGGACTTTGGAGACGGCTACCACCTAGGGCACCTGCAGGTCAACTGTCTACCTCTTACATATGATCATGATGAATCCCAATACTGAGCTCCTAACAGGGTGGTTTTAAGAATTCAAAGAGATGATGTGGGCAGAAGCATCCAGCACAACGTCTGACCCGTGACTGGCATTCTATGTCCCTCAGTATCGACTGAGGCTAAAGCGAAGTTAACATGAAAGTTAACATGAAAGGGTCTTTCCCAGGGTCAAAAGGTCAACCGCCTACACACTCAGTGTCCAGACAAGGCTTTCCACCACATTCCTTTTGGTTTTCTAATTGGAGTAGAGGTATTGACCCGGGGGAGATGGCTGTACTCTTCACAGGGTAATTAATTGACTGACAAATGGTATTTCTTCCAGAATGCCATCCATAATTTCTTGAAAATGCTTAACAGTCACCGGCTTCATTGAAAACTTATTTTTGCCTCACTCATTTTGTTTTTAATGCAAAGTACTTCTGGCCAGTGTCCTGGAGACTGAGACATCTAGGCAGTCTTTTAAGATGACTGAGAGATTGATGCCAGGCATGGATTCTGCACCAAACTTTGCCTCTTCCATTGTGCATAATTAAGGTCACTGGCGGCATTCAATGTGTGGCTTTCTTCAAACAGCGCACTGAAGTTGGCAGGGGCAAATGCACTGGCCAGTGTGTGCTGTTCAAGGCAGCACTACGTGTGTGTGTGTGTGTGTGTGTGTGTGTGTGTGTGTGTGTAAGACTAGAGACAGGAGTTTCCTTTCAAGAACTGGTAACACATGAGCTCCAGTTAGGCTCCAAAATGATGTCATAGCTACCCACAGAAACCATCTTGCCTGAAATCTTCTCAGCCTTTGATCTTCAGACCTTTGGGGAAGCACTATCACCGGCTATGTTACTATTGGAAGCCTAGTCCCCCATAGTAATCTGCAGCCACTGCAGAGCACTGAATCCCGGATGAATAACATTTCCCCACCAAAAGGCTCAGGAGCACGTTCTCAAGCGTCACTGCTCAGTGCCTTCCTAGAAAATGGGCTAATGGACACCATACATGTCCACACAGCACGCGGAATCCTCCGTGCGTGTTACCCTGATCCCTCTCCAATTTTTGCTGATGTTTCACAACTAATGCCTGACCCAAATCTCCTGGCTCTCCCAAGTCTCCTAGCACAACACGAGTGCCTGGGAAACACCACTGCCAGCGCACTGTTGACAGTCGGGGGTTCTTGGGTCCCAGCGGTAGTGACTGGAAACTTACACTGTAACGCTGTTTCCAACTTACAGGATTGGGAGGTGCTTAACACCATCAAACTCCCATCTACCTCTCCATAACCCGGCCCCAAAGGTATATAAAATTGCAGACTCACTTTATTAGTTGGAAAATACTGCCTTTATATCAAAGCAAACAAGAGTTGTCATATTTCCCCTTCCTGCTAGTGTTCGGTGATCATATCTGCTTCTGTCACCTACTGGTGCCACCTGCCACCCACAGAGACAACGAGGAAAATCTGTTCACATGCATGAATGGATTGAGCAAATGCCCACAGATGGGCTGATCAATAAAAGCCAGGCCTCCGAAACTCTGAAGTGTGTGTAAACACTGTGGCTTTGTGCTACTTTTCATTCCACACAACCTGGCTGTGTCGCAGATTCTAGAAATAGCAAAAGGAGAAAGAAGGCATCAGACAAGAGGTGGACGAAGGTTTTTTCCAGTGGGTCAAGACATGAGTCCTCTTCTTTCATACAAAACATACACATGTTAAGTCCTTCTCTCCCTAGTTGGTTGCAGGCTGCAGTGGAGCTCATCAAGAACCAGTTACTACAATTTGGCTACAACATAGATCCATCAATTTGCAAACTCAAATGGTCCTCAACACCTCCAGGAAATGCCTTTCTCACCTATGTGCTGTGGAAGAAATCTTCCCCTACAGACAGTTAAAACAGGCACATTTTTACCTCATGGAAGGAATTAGAAAAAAATTTACAATTAGAATAGCTGAAATCCAGAAAATAATTCTAAAATAGAAACATTCTAATTAAATGAATACTCTTCTTTGCACTCATGCTCACTGCAGCTTCAAGCTCCCCATGCCATAAAGAGAGCTGCTGTTTTCTCTGGGGCCAAGGGTGGGGTGGTGGGCAGCTATCTTGCAGGGATTGCAGGGGGAGCATGCACTGCACCAGGTTAGACACCACTCGGCATTTGCTGGCAAGAAGGATGGCAAAGCAAACAGTATTTCAGTTTGTTTACTCTTGGCAGCGTTTCTGCTGAAGAAAAAAAAAAAACATTACGATTATTTTAAAAGCCTCGAGCCATCGAATGTCCCTAAAATAGCATTTAATGATCTAGGTGTAAATGAATCATAAACACTTAGATTTAACTTCCCCCTCATTCCCTACAAACCCAGCTGGTTAAGTGAGGCTTTACCAAAAGAGCACTTGACGTACTTTATCCTATTAACATGTGCTCGGTGGGGATATATTGCCTATGTTCTGTCATCAAAAGACTCTATTTTCGATTTGTCTTTTTCTCTGCAGGATGTGGCTAATTTTTATGAAATGAACTGAATGGATGAAGCTCATCTATGTATGCATGTGCATGAAGCTCGATGGGACAGTCATGCACAAGTCACCAGTGCCACATGCCATGTGGGCATGAACATGTTATAAAGGTAAGGACTTCAGAGGTGGACTTTCTAAGCTGGTTTGGGCACCCCATTTGGAACAGTAGGAAAACACACACATTCTGTTTTGGAAAGGAGTGTACAGACCCTAATGCTCAATACACAGTTTGCATATCATTTCCAATACCCACAACAACCCCACAAGGCAAATGTCATTATTGTCCCCATTTGAAACAATGGAAATTGAATGTCAAAGAGGTTAGGGAACAGCTCCTGAGAAATCCAGCTATCAAGGTGAAGAACTGGGATTCAAAAACCAGGTCTTCACACTCCTGGAGCTTACATGCTTCCTCACTCTACCTATCTCATATATGTTTGTATATCTACAGTGGGCAGAATGGCAACTACTCAAATACCCATAACTTAATCCCTGGAATTTGTCCATGTTACACTTGAGGTTGAGGACATCATTAAGGTTGCTAATCAGTTGACTGTTAGAGGAAATTAGCCTGGATTATCCAAGTAGGTTCAGTATAATCACATGATCTCTTAAAATCAAAAGAGGAAGGTAAAAACATGATCCAGAGAATTGGAAAGAAGAAACGAGGCAGATTAAAAGTATGAGAAGACTCAACCTCCCATAGCTGGCTTTTAACATGAAGAAAGGAGGCCACGTGGATACATCTAGCCTCTCAAAGTAGGGAATGGCCCTCAGTTGATAACTACAAGGGGACAGGGATTGTCAACCTACCAGGAACTGAATTCAGATTACAGTCAACATTATCAGAGGCTCTACACCTCCTATATCATCTCCGGAAATGACCAGAGCCATGGCATAACCTCAGTTTTGAGCAACCTGACTTCTGCCCTATAGAACTGTAAGACACTAAACACGTTATCACTTATATCACTAAATCTGTGATAATTTGTTGCAGCAGCAATAGAAAACTAATACAATATCTAAGACTAGTTGCTGAAAACTGAAGTAGGTTCTCAAACTATGAGCCTTCCAAAGATATTTTAGTAACAAATTTTATTTGTGAAATTAACATAGCTGCACCATCTTCAACCTGAGAAAATTATGTCTACAAAGATGTTTCCTTTGGCCTGTTGATTTCATTCCATCTGACAATACTACCTTTCAACACTCTTTCAAGAAATACTAGGAACCTACCATATTCGAGGTGCAATAAAATGTATACCATATACAACAGATGGAAAAACTAATAGAGAAAAAAGGCTGGCCCTCAAGGCATTTGCACATCTTGGGCAGGGGGGGGGGAGAGAGTAAACAAATAGATGAGCCTGTCCTGCGTCTCTCAGTCACTGATAGGAAAGGAGCTGCCGAGTTGCCACTAGAACCAGGAAAGTGAGCAAGAACTTTTACGAATTGAGCTTCCTACATTGGAGTGGAAGGAAGAGCAGAAGAGAGTGAGCCATGGAGACTATTCCCCACAGAGGGACCAAAAATGGAAAGATCTTGAGTTAAGAGTAGGGTTGCTGTTTTGTAGAAAATCAAGAAGGCCAATGTGGCTGGGACTGAAAGACAGAGGGATGTAGTCAGAGGGAGACATCCTTCTGGCAGCTGCTGTGCCAAGACTGGCTCTAATTCTGAGCATGAGCTATAGCTTTTAATGTTTTTCAGCAAAAGAGCAATATGATCCAGTTCTTTGTTCAAAAGCTTGTTCTTCCTGCTCTCTAGACATGGAGGAAAGGATAGAAGCTGAGAGACTAGTTAGGAGGAGGTTACTGCTGTAAGCCAGGCAAGAAATGATGATAATATACAGAAGAGATTAGATTCTGAGCACATGCTCTAGGAATACGGACTCTTAAAACAGAATTTATATCTAACAGCATGCAACTTGCAACACCACCTTAATACATATATGCACAGATAATGGTAATTTCCAGAGGGCAAGTATTTCTACTGGATTAGCTAATTCTACTCCTTGAGCATAGGAGGAGAAACTACCTCATACTTAGCTCTTCCCTGCAGCATCTCATTAAACTAAGTAGGTCCGTATAGGAGATGATCATGTAAGTGCCCACCAAAGATGAACACTCAGGAGAGTGTGAGTGACCGTGATGGAGATGATGACGGACAAGCCTCAAAACCTTCCTGAGAAATGGATTCTCTTGAGCCTTTACACTGTTCTTTTCTTCCACAAATCTAGTTTCCTTTTGTTGTTATGTTAGATTCCACTAAGCAAATCTAACACTCCCAGCAGGGGAGCGGAATGGTGGGAAAATAACCTGAGAATGAAGGTGCCTGGGCTCCTCATCCATTGCAGGAGTGCACTGCTCACAATGTAAGTCTTAACATCTACGTGAGTCTGCATTGCCTCAACAGGGATGACCAGATGATCTCTAGACTCTTTCCATGCTGACGCATGGAGAGAGGGGCTTATATTATCTTAAGGATGAAGTTCCCTAGTGGAACACCACCGGCTTTTCTGTGTGGTTTCTTACCCTTTTCTGCAAGGCAGACTGGTGAAGGTTTAAAGGAGAAGCCAGCATCCTTAGCCTAGGCCCTTTCCTTGTGCATTCATCTTGGGGGACAGTTTTCCACAAAAAGCATGTTATGCTCTACTATGCCTTAAGCTTTGCAGGTGCAGGACAGAAAAGGAAGACAGGCATCTGCTGTGGCCCAGAGCTGCCTGAGACTGCACTGACATCTAATTATAGGGTTCATTATTAGAACGTCCACCTCTTCACAAAAAATGTTTCCTTCCTTTCCTAGCATTAGCTTTATTATGGATAAAGGTGGTATTTTGCTGTTCATATAACTTTCTCTGTTGGTTTATTTTCTTAATTTGTTTTGCTTCGAGAGTACTGGACAAGCAATAAAACCTCTACAGAATGTCAAGTTCTGACAGCCAATCTGGATCATGGCAGCTACCAGTGCTTTCAAGGCCAGGAGCCATTGTAGGAGACCTGCACACCTATGTCAGGGAACATGGGAGGGAAAAGAGAGGCAAAAGAGAAAGGAGTGGAGACAGCAACCAGTGCCTATCTGCTCCTTCACAGATGAAGGGAGCAGGCTGCCATGATAATCAAACAGCCTGCTGCTCTGGGAATCACTCCCTAATAACGATGTTCTCATCATCCCATAGGAACCTTAGTCAAAAGTCCTGTTTCAGAGCAGTAAGAAGGGGGTGGAGGAGACATGCCTGTCATACTTGGGGGTGTAGGAGAAATGTAGTCATGAACTCATTCCACGTAACTGATAGCAGAGCAGGGTCCACATTGGGAGCACAATCTCCCCCAAACTGACATTCTGTCTCTTCTGATGTCCCTTCCAGTTATTTTCTTCTGACAAGTCTCCAGTATATGCATTCATTAGACCCATACCCATAAACCTGTTGGCACCACCAAGAAATTGAAATATGCCACCCTTCGCAAGCTTGAACAATTTCAGCTGGGAGAATGGAACATTTTCCCAGTTCTCAGACTAATGATGATCCTCTGCTTTCTCCTTAATGGAGAGTTAAGTGGAGGTCAAAATTGCACACAAGAAAGCCAGGTCAAAATGTTCCACATCAATTCTCTCCTGACCCATTAGGCATTTTGTTGTTGAGTGGTGAAGAGGTAACCTCAGAGTTCCTATGAAATGCCAAAAAATCACAATCAGAAACACTTTAGAGAGTCGTCCAGAGGGCACTCCTTGCCTCCTTCCTTTCCCAATGTCTTTGCGTAGCACTTATTTAACTGACAACTTCTCAAAGACAAGCTTAATGTATGTGAGAAATTCCCAGAAGTTTAAGACGATCACTCATGAGTCAGCCCCTACTTGGCAAAAAGACCCTCAGGTCAAGACATGGCAACTTGGAAAAGAAATGTTTTTGGTTGAGAGCAGGATGGGACACATGTAGGCGTTGACCATGGGCTGCCCCACGGGCTCCTTCGGGTTGCCAGTCTCTTTTCACAGGACATTTCCCTCCATTTGTTCTGCAGGGAACATTGTGAGCCTCCAATTACACCTCTGGTGAAGAGAAGAGAGACCCAACTTCCTCTCCGATATCCATATTGTGGATGGAACACAAAAAGTGACAAGGGCCATTAGGAGAGGCAGTGCACATGCCCCTCAGCAAGGGGACGTCCCTTGCCTCTACTCCTGGCTTCATCTTTACTTCTTTGGCCCTCGCTTGCTTCTTTTCTCCTAGAAACTCTCTGGAGGCACACAGCCTGAAGTGCTGTAACTGGATTTATTATGAAGTCCAGTGATGAATGGCTAGGAAACAGTCCCAGGAATCCCCTCAGCTGTGACTGGGGTTCAAGAGAAATGCAGGGACTGGAAGAGTATGTTGTCAAGACAATAGGATGATCTATCTTTTCAAGGAGTAATGGCTCGTTATGGATTGAAGGATTCCAAAATGGTTAATTTTATGAGTTAACTGATTGGGGCCCCCACATATTTCATCAAACATGGTTATATTTGTGTGTGGGTGTTTTTCAAATGAGACTGATGTTTGAGTCAGTAAACTGAGTAAAGCAGATTGTCCTCTCTAATGCCAGCAGGTCCCACATGATCAGTTGAAGATCTGAATAGAACAAAAAGGCTGGCCTTCCCAAAAGTAAGGGGAAAATCCCTCTGCCTGATGTCCTTTGAACTGGGTCACTGCAACGGGTCACTGTTTTTTTTTTGCCTCTGCCATCAAATTCAAGGCAAAAATATCAAAACATCAGCTCTTCCTATGTCTCGAGCATGCTGGTCTTTCTAGTGGAACAACACCATGAGCTCTGCTGGGTCTCAGGTTTTAAGACTTCGCTGCAACTAAACTATTGGGTCTCCTGGGTGTGTGAATTGATGGCTCACACTGAAGATCATAGAGCTTGTCAGCCTTCACAACTGCATGAGGTGATTCCTTAAATTCCTAATATAAATATATATTTACATATATACATATTTGTCCCAATGGTTCTGTTTACCTGAAGGTCTCTAACTTATGTAAACATGCACCACAGGAATAGTTAGGAAGCACAAAGTTATCACTTGCTCATTTAATCAAAGTTTGACACAGTTACATTGGTTCCTCGTTGTTAAGAATCTTCCTCCCCATGCTCCCCAACATCAGTGGGGGGGGGTGACAGTTCCACGTTTTGGTGAGCAAGGGCTAGGATGCCACCAATGAGTCATAGCATCTCCTTAGAATATGGATGAGACTTACATGTCCTTCTAGTCAATGGAAGATGGCTACTACGTTCGATATTTTCAAGTTGTTCTTTAAGTCCCAGATCACCTGATTTTAAGTTAATCAACAGAGATTAAACAGAAAGCACTGACCTTAATCAAGCTGAAAACATGAAAAGTGAAATTCACCTCTGGGACTCAGAGAACAAGCTAATCTGTGAGAAAGCCTGGGAGAGAGGCACAGGGCAAGGCGCTCCAGCCTCTGCAGAATCTGACAGCAAGCAAGACAATATTTGGAGACTTTTGTTCTGTACATACAAACAACTGAGTTCTAACAACCACCACCTGAGTTTAGAAGTGCATCCTGACCTCCAGAAAGAAAAACGGTCCAACCAACATGATGATGATTGCTTCGGGAGATCCTGAATAGCAGGGCCACCTGTGTCCCACGTGCCCAAACACTTACAGACTGGGACTTGATTAGTCAAAATGTGCTACTGCCTTGACGATTGGTTATTACCATTGACAACGCAAGCTCTGGTGATAGGCCAGAGTACTCTGGATGACTCTGTGTTCCGTGAAGATTACCATGATTATGAAAAAGCATTATCTTGGGACTTAGCATTTGTCACCTGAGAAAGGTGACAACAAAAGAACAATTTCTAAATAGAAAATAAATCATCAGTAATAGTTCTTCATTTGAAGAAAAGTCATTCAAAATATGAAATAAAAAGCTCTCTTTTTTATGAACCACCAATGCTTTTGTCTTACAAAACTCATTTGTGATGATAATCTGTAATTTCTCTTTCAGAGAAAAAGACTGTTTGAAAATACTGTTACTGCCAAGCATGGTGGCACATGCCTGTAAGTAGCAGTCTAGGAAGCCGCGGCCAGAACCAGAGATTGTGGTTCAAGTCCTGTTCAGGGCACATAGCGAGACTTAGTTCCCAAAAAAATAGCTGGGCATGGTGGTGCACGCCTGTAATCCCAGCTACCTGGGAAGCTGAGACTGGGGATCACTTGAGTTCGTGGTACTCCGGGGAACGTGAGCCTGCAGTTCCACGGGCAAAAATAGCAAGACCTAGTTGAAAGAAAGAGAAAGAGAAAAAGAGAGAGAGAGAGAGAGAGAGAGAGAGAGAGAAAGAGAGAGAGAAATTGTGGTAAAATACAGAACATAAAACTTGCCGGTTTTAACCAATAGTCAAGAGCATTAATTTCCTTCACCATGTCATACAATCCAAACCAATTAAATTTTTGCATTACCACAAACAGAAACTCTATAACTATTAAGAATATCTCCCACTTCCCCTCTTCCCTGGTACCCACTAATCTACATTGGTCTTTATTTACCTAAGTTGAAACAAAATCATTTGACCTTTGCTTTCAAGCTCCCTCCGTGTAAGAGCATATATCGGAACTTCCACTGGATGGATATTTCCTCTCACCATTCAAATGTTGATGGGCACTAGGGTCATTTCCAACTTTGGGCTAGTATGAACACTGCTACAGTGAACACCAAAGTACAAGGATCTGTTTGTGCTTCTGTTTCCAATTCTTTGCAGCATATACCTAGAAGGGTAATGACTAAATCACATGAAGAGTCTATATTTAACTTTTTGGGACATTGTAAAGCAACTGTCTAGAGTAGATGCCCCATTTTACATGTCCTACAGTGTACTAAAAGAGACGATCCTTGCCATCCAAAGGGGTATGAACTAGAAGTGTCTCATTGCATTCACCTAATGAATACTTATGTCAAGAATCTTACGTGCAGGTTGGATATTGTACATCTTCTTTGGAAATTGGGCCCTTCAAGTCTTATGCTGATTGTTTTCCTCTTTTTGCTGTTAGGCTTTAAGAGTTCTTTATAAATTCTAGATATTAAAACCTTGTCAGAAATACAGCTTGCAAATATTTTCTCTCTTTGTTTAGGTTCTCTTTACTTTCTTGATAATGGCCTTTGACACACAATACTTTTACATTTTGAAGCCCAATTTATATATTCTTGTTCATACTTTTGGTGTTATATTTATGAGTCTGTTGTCAAATTGAAGTACATGAAGAATTACCCCAATGTTTTCTCCTGAGCTTACACTTTTAGCTTTTATATTAATTTATTGATTTAAGTTCTATGTATGATGTGAGCTAGGGGTTGAAACTGATTCCTTTGAATGTGGAAATCCCAGTAGTTCAACACCATCTGTGGAAAAGATATTTATTTCTCCCTCAAATGTGCTTGATACCCTTGTAGAAAAATGAACTGGCTGTAAATGTTTGGGTTTATTTCTGGATTCTCAGTTCTATTCAGTTGGTCTATTTGTCTCCTTTTATGCAAGTATCACACTGTTTTGGTTACTGCAACTTTGTAGTAAGTTTGAAATCAGGAAGCATGAATCATTCCACCTTATTCTTGCTCAAAATAGTTTTGTCAATTTAAGAGACACTTACAATTCTATATCAATTTGAGGATGGGTTTTTCCAGTTCTACAAAAAAAAAGCTGTGAATTTTGACACAAATTGCACTGAAAATATACATCATTTTAGGTAGTACTGACATCTTACAATATCAAGTGTATCTATTTATGAACACAGATGTCTTTCCATTTATTTAAGTCTTATTTTCTCTCAGCAATGTTTTATAGTCCTCATTATTCAAGTCTTTCATTCCTTGGTTAAATTTATCCCTAGATTTTTTTTGTTGTTGTTGTTGTTATAGTAAATGGAATTTCTGTCTTGATTTCCTTTTTAGATTGTTAATTGCTGGTGTACAGAAACACAAATGCTTTTTTGCATGTTGATTTTGCATCCTGAAACATAACTCAGTTTATTAGCTCCAGTTGCTTTCTTGTGGATTTTCTGAGATTTCCTATATATAATAACTTGCAGTCTATGAAGAAATAATATTACTTCTTCCTTTCCAATTTGGAGACCTTTTATTTCTTTTTTCTTGCTGATTGCTGTGGCTAGTACTTTCAGTACTACTGTGTTCAATAGCAGTGGTGATTGTGGACATTTTTGTCTTGTTACTCATCTCAAGGGGAAAACCTACCAGGTTTTTTTTTAATCAGTATTGATTATTATGATACCTATGGGTTTTTCATAAGTGCAGTCTATTCTGGTGGGGAAGTCCCTTTCTATTCCTAGATTTTTGAAACCTTTAACATGAAAGGGGGTTGGATTTTGTCAAATAGTTTTTCTTCATCCATCAAAATGGTCATTTGATTATTTTACTTCATTCTATTAATGTGATGTATTACACTGATTTTCTCATGTGAGCCACCTTTGCATTACTGGGATAAATATTACTTGGTTGGAGTATGTAACTCTTAGAATATACTGTTGAATATGATTTGTAGTATTTTATTTTTTAATTTCTGAATCTGACTTCATAATGAATATTCACTTATAATCAACATAGTTGTGAATTTTCCAGCTTTCTATCTGCTATTAATGCCTAGCTTTATTCTATTGAAATTGGAGAAAATATTTTGGGTTTTAAAATAACTTTCAAAAAATAACTCTCCTCTCTTACCTATACACAAAGGAGTCCCAAATTCTTCATTTCCTACCAACAAAACCTTTAGCTTCCCACTAAATACCATGGTGTATATGATGTCATCTTAAGTCATGCAATTGATGGTTTGCAGGACACATGAATGGGGCTGAATTCAGAACAGAGGACATCTGATATCTACTTCTGAAACCGACAGACCAGACCAATGATTCTAAAACGGGCTTCAGCTGGGTGTGGTGGTGCGTGCTGGTAATCCCAGCTACCTGGGAGGCTGAGTCTAGAGATCACTTGAGTCTGCAGGTTCTAGACTACCCCAGGCAACATAGCGAGACCTAGTCTCTAAAAAAAAAAAGTAAGTAAGTAAAATAAAGATAAAAATGTCTTCAACAGCAAAACCCTTTTTGCAAACAAGCTCTTACATGGGAATTCAACAGGTAAGTGTTTTAAGAGGAGCTGTTTGTTTGTTTTTTTCCCCTTACCTCTACTACCTCAAACTACCTGTAAGGCCAGTAGATTGGAAAACCATTGCCCTCGACCATAGGCTGGGAGAAAGAATGCACAAGGCTGCCCTAGCAAATATGCTTATTCTCTATGACAGTGGCAACCATTGCTTTCAACAGGAGCTCCAAGACAGGTAGAGAAAAGATGTGATATGGGGAAGAAATGGAGATACACGGCCTTGTCAAGATATAGCCCAGGCAAAATACAGCACTGCCCTATTCATCATCAGCAGTCTGAGGCGAGCATAAGGTTTCAATAAAGTTTTGACTGCACTTCCACTCTTCTGTGCACCAAGCAAATAACATTGGCCCAGTGCATATATCTTAGAACACAAAATTCCTGGAGACCACAAATGCAAACCCTTCTGTTTTGGAGGAAAAGTCTAACTTGAGCCCCAGCAGTCAACAACTGGCATCTGACCACATGCCCAGTCAATGTGTGGAAGTGAGGCATTGGGCAGCGGGGGGCAGAGAACCAGGAGTCAGAATATGTGACCCCTGCACATAAAAGAAAGGTGAGAACATCTCTAGATGGACATCAAGGTCTGTACTTAGAAGAGGAAGCAGTTCTCACAGAGGGAAGATCAATCTCATTGAGGGGGTGGAGGGAGGCAACCCATCTAGTACCTGGGGTCACAAGTTGTTTCCACACAAAGGCTGAATAAACCGGGAACAATCAGCTCCACTGTTTCAGCTGAGGGGAATGTAAATCAGAACCCACTCACTCCATGATTTTGACTGAGCAGCTTCCGTGAGCCAGGCACTGATCTAAAGTGACATGCCCATAGGTAGCAGAAATGAGTTACCTGGGTTCTTCATACCCTTCCACCATTAGCTTTCATGACCAGCACCTGTAGTATTTCGCCCACCCCATGATTGTACATACCAGGCCCAATGAGCATGCGCATGTGTAAATAGGCACACCTGGGCCTTGCAGGTGGGGCTTTGCATCACCCTAAGGGGAGGGGAACTCAGCGGTAACTTAGGGAGACTCAAGTGGCTGTTTTCCTGTTGGTTGTCTTCCCCCGTTCACTATTAAAAAGCCTGTGACGAGAAGGCCAAGGGCTGCACTGTTCTTCTCTAGCTGCTAGAACTGACTTGGATTACGATGGTTGCAGAACACAAGACCAACAGAGGTTAGAGGAACACAGGATTCAGATGTGTTGATGACCCATCTAATTCTCTGGTGCAAAACACCCAACATTTCCAATGGTGAGGAAAGATCCAGAGGAGCTAGCCCACGACACGCAAAATGTGGCTCAAAATTCTGATCTTCCCTCTGCTCCTCCCTCGCTGTGGGACCTGGGGCAGGGTAGTTCCTCACTGGGTTTCAGTTCCCTTCCTTTGCTATGAACTGATACATCTGGGAAATGCAAAGTTCATCTCTCACCATCTATATGTGTGCAGTCTGAAAAGTAAAACAAGAAGTTGGTTGAGTGCCTGGAGTACAGACAGGAGCTTCAACCTTCTTCTATGTCATGCTGCTGTTGCTGCTAAATAATAAAGTTTCCATGATGAAGCCTGAATGCTTACTAGGTCCAAGGCGCTGTTCTACAGGATCATCCTTCAGATGAGAATGCTAGGTGTGGCAGAGCCCATCAATGCTTTCACAAGCTGTATCAAGAGGCAGGCCCAAAGGTAACAGGATGTGAGTTTCCCATCTTCACCTGCTAGTCCTTCTCATTCTTCCAAATAGCACACCATCTTACTACCTAGTTCCCCAGATCTAGAAGCTGATCGGGCCCTAACCCAATCACAAACCCAACTGTGGGTTGTATTGCTTTCCCGGTCCCTCCACAGAGGTTGCTGGTGCTTTGGCCCGTGCGTGCTAGCTGCTGAATTGGCATGGTTCCTCAAGTTCCCTCAATGTTATGACACTGTGAACCATTATTCATGGAAAATATTTTTTATTTCAATCCATATTTTATGCCCATGTGTCTACACAGTGGAAAAGGTTAAGATAAACACTTCAACATAATTCTGTGCTCTCCTTGCTCTGAGGTGATTACACTAAATGAAATTTGTTCATAATCAGCATCTTTTCCACTGGATGCTATCAAAATGTTTTCAGTAAGTGAAAAATATTAAATGTTGTTGTGATTATGCAGCAGAAATTCAACCCCAGAACCCCATGTTACCAGTAGAATAGTAACCAATTCATTATGTTCAGCATTTCAGTTTAAAAAGTGCTTCTCATATGATCCCTCATTGTGACTGAATGTTGGTCTTCCTAAAAACTCCGTGAGAAAACCAAGACCGGACTTATCCTACTTGCTCCAGTGATGGGAGCTGAGGGTCCAGGAGTGATCTGCCTCATGTTATCCAGAAAATATCTGACAGAATGAGGCACACAAATTTGTAATCCTAAGTCCAGCATCTAACAGAGATACACAACTCTTAAGTTCAATAAACTGAGTGGCATTATCAATTTGTTCAATACCTACTATGTACCAGACCTAAGGAGACTCGATCTGGGGCAGAGGTGGGCAAACCCGTGACTGTTTACATGAGTTTAATGAAGTTAAAATTAACGCATGAATCAAGGCCTCTTCTAGTTTCGTGAAGCTTTTTCCAGAGACATGATATATGTTTGGGATGTATCTTGATCCAATAACAAAGACTTTGCTCTCCGGGGTGGGGGGTGGGGGCACCATGCTGAACATCAGGCATAATGTGTACCCCTGAAAAGCATTTGAATTGGGCACACTGGGGTCTGGTGGTGACCCAGGACCAACTTGGGAAGGAGACCACTGATGAACAAGGCTGTTTCAACTAAGGCCTGTCAGCATCACCTCGTGGGACTAAATTACTCCAGATAACTCTTGATTTTCCTTCTGAAATTTAAATACTAAAACCACCATAATAAAGACAGTTGAAGATGGTCTCCAAAAAAACTGGCTGAGAGATGCACACAGACTGAGTCGCACATGCACAACAGCCAGAGGAGTGCTTTTCTCCCATTGAATCAAAAGGCAGCAAATTCCTAATTTTTCCCTTGTGTTGGCAAGTAGACCACCACTAGCTGTGCCCCCCGGGTGTGACATGAAAGTAAACACAGTGGGATCTGTCAGTCTTATCTATGATCCCTCAGCATTTCAGGTGAGAGGAGGGGAGAGGAGACTTCCTTAGACAGATGCCCTATAGGAGATGACTGCAGGCAGTCAGTTGCTTAAAAAGGGTGTGTTGCACTTCCCAGCTTTACTCTCTCCTGCTGAAGGGGAGACAGGGCCACCTAACCAGCTGCCCTGGTCAGCTACATGGAGGTGTGAGGTGTAGTAGACTTTGCTCACATAATCTGTTTTCACCGCAGGGCCTGTAGCAGCTCATCTTGGGCACTTCTTACACAGTATGCCCTCTCTAAGCAAGTCACCAGTGCATACCCTTGGGCATAAACAAACTGAGAGGGTGGAGAGAAATCCTGTTAGCCCTAGACCAGGGTAGAGAAATGAATTTACCAGAAGAGATGGCCCAGCCACAGCCAGGGGTCAAATGGAAGTATGAACCATGAGACAACTTTATTAACAAAAGAAAGGGGTATTTATAGGGACACAGGGCAAAGGCCTGGTGAATTTCAAAGAAGACAAACACACCTGAGAGATAATTAATATTTTAAAGCAAAGAGTAATTGAGGAAGGGATAGAGTAGGCGGGTGGTCCCTAACTTAGATAAGGAAAGTTAATGGGCGCCAGTGCTCTTAGGAGGTCATTTTTGTAATTTAGTCCCTAAGTTTTCTTAGGGATGGTTTACAAGAGGTTTTCCTTATCTCGTTTGGAATGACTCTTTTGGTTTGCAAATGGCGCACAGCAAAATCCAAGTGAATCAGCCCCACTTCTGGAAACCCACCATGTTAGCACCTGTAAAAGTCTAGCAATTACCCAAGCTAGCGAATCCTGGGGGGCCATGATGAGCCACAAAGATAGCCCATAAACATGTTGCTGAACAGGATCCCTGGAAAGTTACCTAGGAAATCCAGATCAGGGACTCGATTCTTGTCACCAATTGCTTCCAGTGACAAAATAGGCCCCTGCCATCTTGGCACTGAATCACTAAGGTCGTCTGCACTGCTGCTCATTGGTGGAGGAGGCCATCTTAACTAAGGACTTGATGGCACAGTGTTTCAGTGACCCCCAAGGACTCTCAAAAAATCTTCCACAGTGTGAGTTGCCCTGGTCTAAGAACTTTGGGGTGACTCTGAAAGGAGAATCGGGTCATAGGCAAATGCTAAGTCAAATGTGGGTAATGGAGAGCTCAGCATTCCAGAGACCCTTTAGGAACTTGGCTGTGCTCATTCATATTCGTCCTCTTAACCTCGCCAGGATGACAAAGCCAGTGCCAACAGAAGAGGGGGGAGAGGCAAAGTTATCCCTTGGTGGTTTTGAAAGGCAACCTCATATTTCAGCAACTCCTAATGTCTGCTTCCTACAGTAGAGAGCAGGAAAAAAAGGCTGCAGTTAGACAAAAGGTATGTAAAACATTAGCGTGTCTCAGAAAACGGACAGATGCTGTATTCACTCACACCCACTTGCGAGACTGCCAGAAGGAAATCAATATGTATTGACTAGAATTCCAAAGAACTGAAACAAGGTATTTAAAGAGACCTTCCTGCAGCTTCACATTCGGAGGAAAAACATGAATCAATCACTGCAACACTTGCCATCAAACCCGAGTTAAAATGCCCTCCTCCATGGTGAAGTGGCACTGAGGTCCCAAGTGTGAACGGCCCCTCGCCTCCATCTCGCTGCCAAAGATCTTTCCTGGCTCCTAAGGCAGCAGAAGGCAGTGGAGTCTGCAGGAACCATGTATCAGCACCCAGCGTGCCTGGTTCAGTGAACTAAAACCAACGCTGACCTTTGAGGAGAAAATCACAGAGCATGTTAGCGGCCTCAGACTGTGTTGCCCTAAGTGTGGTTCTCTGGAAGCAGATCCTGAGGTAGGGATTTGGTGGGGAGAGCAAAGGGAAAGCAGCACAAGAGAAGGGGAGGCCCCAGCCACCAAGGCTGTGGTCTCAACCTGAGTCTGCTTTGACTCAGGGCCCAGGAGGAGCCAGGGAACATAAGTGCCACCATATGGTCGCAGCAAGGGGATGGAGTGAGGCAGTGGTGGTGAGGCCCAGGTTTGAGGGGGGCACAACCTCTTAGACAGGAGGCTCCTGCCACAGAAAAGACGGTAACCAGGAGTCTTGGCAACCAAAGCACCTCACAGCTATGGGAAAGGACACATACCTGATAACGGCATGCAGTGTCCACTACAGGAACTGAGCACCAACCACAGCCTTGTAGACACAGCTCCTCACCATGAGCTGGTCGACCTCCAGGCCCTGAACTCAGCTCCTTTCTCTCCCTTGCTCACAACACTCCAACCACAGAGGGAAGAGCATGAACCTTGGATTGACCAGCTTTCATCTTTAAGGCCTCTGACCTGCTGCTCCTGCTTTCAGATATCTGTGGGCAGATACCTGATCCTTTCCTCTCCTACCGCCTACAGGCCCTTATTTAGATACCATCTGCTCAAAGTCGTGGCCTCTCCCGCCTTCCACACAGAGATATGCCCCCATCTCTCTTCCGGGCTTTATTTTCGTCCACCAATCAACTGACCAAAAAATGTTTTATTTATATTTATTTTCTCTTGCTCCTCCCATGAACGTCAGCATCAACAGGGAAAGAAAGTTTTGCCTATTTTTTTAAATTCACTGCTCTATCTCCAGTGCCGACGTCAATGCCTGGCTTATTAAATATTTGTTGAATAAGTGAATGAACATCTTCTTAATTTTAATGCCCTCACCCCTAAGCTTGAGCTAAATGGACTATCTTGGCCATGCTCAGATATTTCACTTCTATGTCATCTACATCATTTGCAGTGCATTAGATTTGCTTTTAAAAAAATTATAGTAATGGTCTTGTTTATCCCCACTTCATAGTTTCAAATATTCACCAAATTAACTGCATTCCTTGTATTCACATGGGTTATGAGTCATATTTGTTTGAAAAGGGAACTTACTTAAGGCTGCAAATACTGCCAGTCATGAGGGACAAAATACTGCAAAACAGGTCCCCCTGTCATTTATCAACCAGGCAAACAAAATGCAAAAGGAGTGGTACACATCCTGAAAGAGACCTGAGCCCCTCCCTCTCCCTCCAAGAAGTTCTGTCTGATCAGAGAGCCATGTAGCTTCTACCAACTAAAGTTATGCACAGGTGCTCTTCTTTTAGGAAATGTAGAAAATAATACATGCTACTTTTGGTATTCCTTCTGTCATATTTAATACAGTGTTATAAACACAACAAATGCTTATTGTATGAGTTTTATGACTGTGGAATGAACAAGAGCTCTTAGTATACCATTGGATACCTATACACTAGCGCATACTTTTAAAAAGCCAAATGTTTTAGCAACTTATTCCTTTCAGGACTGGCACAAAACCAGAATTGCAAGTTGTTATCAGCCTTCCCCAAAAATGGAATCCTTTCACCCATGGCCAAGGGCAAAGAAGCCCAGCAATGGATCCTAAACCCTCTGGTTTCATGGTCTTAGGCTCTCACAGCCTTTCATTTCCTTAATTACAAAATGGGAAGGACCTCATTAGAGTTAGTTAGCAGAATCTGAATTTAAAAGAACTTTGCAAAGCAAGCTACTTACACCCCAAAGTTTTGAGGTCAAGCTGGCCTCTTACCAGGCCTCTGCAATTGAACTCCCATCAGGGTTATGTTTCCTAGGTTTAAAGAGAAAAAACAAAAGAACTAGGAGGAGAGAAGGGCTTTTGAAGTTATGATCACAAAGTGCCATGAACGCAACAATAGGAAATCTGGAATTAGCAGCTGAGGTCTTCTTTCTCCAATCTTGTGCTTTTTTTCTTCTGTAAGCTAAGACTGGGTGTCCTACCAGGAAGAGCCAACTTCAGCTTTGGTCTCAGAGGCTAGTATCCTCTACTTCAATCTATTCTGGCAGGTACATACCCACAGCATGGGTTCACAGGAGTGTGACTGCATAGATTTGCATTCTATGAGTCTGAATCACTGCCTGAGCAACCTTAGGGCGCAGCATAACCTCACTGAGCCTCAGCATCCTCATTTTTAAAACAGGCCAAAGAGGATCCACATCCCTCATAGGGTTGGTACTGGATTGGATCTATGACAAAGGGAAGATGGCAAGGCCGTAGAGATCATTTTCAAGGGAGGCAGATGGGCTGTCACAAGGGTGTTGGTGTTCATGTTCTAAGTTCTCTCTGCCTAGTGGAATATTTAATGATTTCCCTCCACCCTCTACTCTCTTCTGTGGAATGTTTAATGATTTCCCTCCACCCTCTACTCTCTTCTATCTACTGACTAATTCATCCATCAATTCTCAGCTTGAAAATCCTTTTCTCTGACTGACCATAGCTCCCAATACAATTATAAGACTTCCCGTATTGTTCTTCATGAACTGCAAATTCTGTTTGTATGATAATCTCATTCTTCCCTATTAGGCTATAAGTTCCAGCAGACCAGGGCCCCATATCCATTTTGCTCACCACTAACAATTTTCCTTGGCCAGTTGTTAACCTGTGTGAACAACTTCTTAAATATTTGTTGGATGAATGAGCGAACAGGATAGTAAGTGAATCAATGAATGAGATGCAGATGAAATAGTGAAAATGACCCTTTTTCTCCCTTTTATAGAACCATCTTGTTGTAAGGTTACGATGACTACCACATATCACAGTTTTCATTCCAAAGACCTTAGGAATATCACTGTACACTTATTTTCAAAACACTTTTTAACATGTACTTTTGCTGAGTTTGTTAGTGGGTGGCTTGGCTGGATGGGCAGCTGGGGCCCACTAGTACTGATACAGTTAAAAATTGGATTGTGCCATACTGCCCTGGTGAGCAGGGTCTGACAGAAAGACCACAAGGGAAGGAAGAGGATGCACAAAGAGAGCATGTGAAAGAAGAAACAGGAAGGAACAAGGGACAGTGGCCGAAGAGGGGCCAGCATGGTGAACTGCCAGGGAAGGGTAGGTCTGGGGGTAACTGGATGCCACTTAGGTGGGTCCAGTAGAAGTATGAACAGACACTGGAGAGTGGTAGCCAGGAACCATGGTGTAGCCCAGCATGTAGAGTGCTGGCGAGAGAAGCCCAGTGGGGCAGTTGTCCAGGTGGGTAGTATTTGTGGCCGGATGCCATGGAAAGGCAGACTGAGAAAAGGAACTTGTGTGGCACCCGAGCAAGAGGTGTTGTGGAAAAGAAAAAAAAGCTTGTCTTGTTTGAAAGCTAGAAAGCTGGTACCTGGGGAAGCCAGGGATTTGGAAAGTTGATTTTGCATCAGTACTTGTTGGGAAAGTTTGAAATACCTTGGAGAAGCTCAGCAGTGGGGAACGCTGGAGAGACAAAAAGCAAAAGGAAGACTTGGAAAACTTGGAATCTGTCTGCTGAAAAGCTGGACATTGTATGATCCCTGTCTCAAGTCTGGAGGGGCAAAAGGGCACCATCTTGGACATGTGTTTGGGACTTAGGAACTAAACGGTGATTCGGTTTAGATAATTGATCACTTATGGCATTAATGACATCATTTCCCCTGTTAATACCTTGGTAATAAATCCTATTGTTTAAATTGTATTGAGACTCGCAACTGCCACACAGGTGGGCAGAAAATGATCATATTTGTCTTCCTCTTCTAATATTTCCAGTAACAGAATCCCCTCCACCTCCATCCGTGTTGCAAATGGCAAGAGTTGGTATTTTTTAGAGCTAAACAGTATTCCAGTGTTATAGAGACCATTGTTTGGCTCCTTTGAACAGGCTCAGAAAAGAAATAAGGAACAATCCAAGTCAACAGGCAGCAAGAGCTCCAAGAAAAGTCATTCTCAATCATGTTCCAAAGAAAAGAGGTATATCACATATTGCCTTTCCATAACCACATATGAAAGCCAGACCAGAGCAAGGTCTATCATGAAATAGGGACATTGTCATGGTGCTGAAACAGAAACTGGGCTTCAGGTTCATCATGGAAGGAGAGACCGAATGTTCATGTATTCTGAAACTCACTGCTAGCACAAAAGAAAGGTGTTCTTCACCTCTCTTCCTCGTAAAAGTTTCTTCTATAAAAATGCCAGCCCTGTGAGGATCTGTTCATTCCCTAGCTCACCCAGTCTGCAGATATTTTAATTGTACTTGTTACGTGTAGAGCACTGTGCATATTGGATATGGGAAGGTGACTGGACTTCTCTTATTTGAGACATAAGGATCACGAGTGCCAATATCAAAACCATCTCTATTATCAGGCTGAATATTCACAGCACCAACCATAGAAGTCTATAAGGTTTTCTCTTTGTCTAGTACTATGCTAAGTACTGTACATTATCTCTATAAGGGCAGCATTATTAGTGGTATCATTTTATAGTAAAGACAGCTCATAAAATTGAAGTCATTTATTTTGGTGGCTTAACTCCATAATCCGGTGTGGAAATACATCATCCCAGGATGATATCAGTACACTTGACCATGCTCTAAACAAACAGATCTATGGTGACCTTTAATACATTAGTAACCTCTCCCTTAATAAACACCCAAAGGACATGCAGATAGTGAGCACCAAAGAGGGTCCTTGTCCTGTTCCTGTGTGTTCACTGTAGCAACCTAGTCAGCTAGGCAGCAGGGGCAGTTTATAAAAAAAAAAAAAAAAAGAACTTATTTCTCAATGTTCTGCAGTCTGGAAGCTCAAGATAAGGGTGATTTTTTTTTAAGTGTATAATTTTCTTGAGGTAGCTTACGTCAGTGTACAAGAGTTAGAGGAATAGGTTCACACCTCTTCAGATCTGCTAATACACCACACCCACCACCAACACACCCCTAGGGGTAACTTTCTGAGTTTTACATTCCCATTAGAAGGGTTTCTCTTTCCTCACACCCTGACAAATGCTTGTTGTGCCTTAACTCTTGAAAATAGCCACCCTCACCAGGGTGAGGTGACAGCTCACTATACTTTTGATGGAACTGTCACAATGAGGAGGGTAAGCATTACTTCTCATATCTGTTGCATTTCTTCTTTGGAGAAATGGCTATTTAGGTCCTTTGGCCATTTTTAAGTTCATATGTTTGAATTTTTTTCCTATTGACTTGCAGTCACTCCTGATGTATTTTGTATCTTCACATCTTGTTTTATATATGGGTTACAAATATTTTCTCCCATTTTGTAGATGTCTTTACAGATTATGAATGACTTCCTTTGTTCTGAAGAAAATATATAAAAACTATATAAGAAAGAAACCACTGCAAAGACCATTGTCAAGGAGATTTTTGCCCTATTTTTCTTTTTCTTCCTAGAGTTTATTGGTTTCATATCTTCTGTTTAGTTCTTTAATCCAAGAGTTGATTTCAGTATGGTATGAGATAATGCTTCAATTTCATTCTTTTTCAGGTGGATTTACTGAAGAAACTATCCTTTCCCCTTTGTGTATTCGTTTTCATGGGTTTATTTCCAGGTTACTATTCTGTTTCACTTATCTGTGTGCTTAACCCCAGCACCATATTATTTCACTCCTCTTACTCAAGATTACTTTAGCTCTCAGGGGCATTTTGTGATTTCCGTTAATTCTAGAATTTTTCTAATTCTGTAGAAAACACTATCCCTATTTTAATAGAGATTGCACACTTTAATAGAGATTGCACAGATTCAGTGAATCTGAAAAACACTTTGGGTTTTAGGGACATTTTGATAATATTAATTCTTCCTATCCATGAACAAGAGATCTTTTTCCATGTATTTGCATGTACTTCCATTTCTTTCATCAGTATTTACATTCTACAGTTTATTTATTTTTTACCCCCTTGGATATATTTATTCCTAAGATATTTTCTTCCTTTTTTATGCTAGTGTAGATGGGATTTTCCCCTTAATTAATCTTTTGACTTCCATTATTAGGGTATAGAAGTATAATTGGTTTTTGTATGTTAATTTTATACAACTTTGTTGAATGCATTTATTAGTTTGACTGGTTTTTTCTAGGTGTATTTAGGGTTTTCTATGCAGAACATGATGTCACCTGAAAACAGAAAAAAAAAATGTGTTCCTTCCTATCTGATTTGTATGACTTTTATTTCTTTTTCATGCTCAATTATATTAGTCTGGCTAGGAGTTCAAGTACTATATTGAATAGAAATGGCAAGACTGGGTACCCTTATCTTGTTCCTGATGTTACAGGAAAAGCTGTCAATTTTTCAACATTATGTATATGGTTAGCAGTGAACTTGTCAAATATGGTCTTTATTATGTTGAGGTAAATGTCTTCTATAACTAAATGCTTCAGAGTTTTATCAGGAAAGAATTTTCAATCTTGTTAAATGTTCTTTTTCTTCATCTATTGAGAGTCTTCTGCGATTCTTATCTTTCATCTTGTAAATGTAGTGTATCATACTGATTGAGTATATCAAAACATTCTTACAACAAAATTATAAATCCCAGTCGAGTTGTCTGATCCTTTAATGTGCTATTAAATTTATCTTGCAAGTATTTTTCTATGGATATTTGCATATACATTCATCTAAGATGTCACCTATGGTTTTCTACTCATGTAGAAACCTTGTCTGGGGTTAGGATTATGGTAACGCTGGCCTCCTAAACTAAGTTTGCAAAAGTTCCCTTCCATTCAATATTTTGAAAGAGAGAGAAGAATCAGCATTAGTTTACCTTTAATAGTTACAATTCATGATCACAGCCATCTGGTACTGGACAGGAGATTTTGGATTACTGATTTTCAACTTACTCCTAACTGTCCAGAGTTTCCATTTCTTCATGATTCAATCTTGGTAAATTGTGTGTTTCTTCAAATTTCCCCATTTCTTTTAGGTTACCAATAGTTGGTGAAAATTCTCATTGTTTTTACATATTATGTTGTTCCTTTCATCTTCCCTTGAGGTCTTCATTTATGACTTGATGCCTGTCTCTAGCAGTATGTTTGATTACAATTTATCTTTGGTGTATCTGTTACATGGTTTTGTTTTGTTTTTTTTTTTTTCTTTTTCTTTTTTTTGCAGTTACTATGAAAGAGCTATGATTTATCTCAGGGGCAGAAGGATGGTTCAACATCCGGAAATCAATCAACATAATCCACCACATCAATAAGAAGAAAAACAAAAACCATATGATCATATCAATAGATGCAGAGAAAGCATTTGACAAAGTCCAGCATCCATTTATGATAAAAGCCCTTGAAAAACTGGGGATCAAAGGAACTTACCTCAACATAATAAAAACCATCTATGACAAACCCACAGCAAACATCATCTTAAATGGGGAAAAACTAAAATCCTTCCAGTTAAGATCTGGAACTAGGCAAGGGTGCCCACTCTCTCCATTACTTTTTAACATTGTTTTGGAAGTTCTAGCCAGGGCAATAAGGCAAGAGAAAGATATAAAAGTGATACAAATAGGAAAAGAAGAACTGAAACTATCATATGCGGATGATATGATTCTATATGTAGAGAACCCCAAAAAATCCACAGAAAAACTTATTGAAATAATAAACCAGTTCAGTAAGGTTGCTGGTTACAAAATCAACACACAGAAATCAGTAGCCTTCCTATATGCAAAAAACCAAGCAGAAGAAGAAGAAATTAAAAAAGTCATCCCATTCACCATTGCACCAAAAACA